>CM068828.1:112466505-112604005 GCA_028554795.2 Sinohyriopsis cumingii
ATTCCATTACATATTATTTGATTGCAATGTTTTACTGGATTCACACTGTCAGAAATTGAATTTAGTAGTAAACAACTCATAAGAAAAACAATGTTTATAATGTTGACCTTGATTCAGAACCATTAGGTGATGTGGTAAACCGCTTGTTTTTAATTCTTTCTAAGAGTATGATTCGTAAGGTGTAATCAAGGCCTTACATGGAGTATGTGACAAATAACATTTATCAATTATGTTTTTAAGAGGATTGACCAACATCCGGGCATCTGTTTTGCTTTGTAGATATATTTATTATTGATATTTTGAGAATGAATAGTCATTAGTGTCTTAACACTTGAGATGTTAAAGTGTTTTATATTGTAACCAGTTTTGTTGTTAATTAAATTGCTTAATTTAACTTTTTATTAGATTACAAGTTACTTTTCCTGGAAATTCCAGTGCTCTTAATTCATTCTTAGACGAGAACAGTTATCGAAATTTACACAGAATTCAAAACACCGGAATATTATTTTGTTTGATTCAACAAAGAACATTTGACACATCAGTACGACGCTGACCACATCATACATCATCGCCTTTCGTTTTGGAATTATTCGTGATTCTAACTCAGTTTCATTAGGACCTTTCATTACTAGGATTTCTATTTTTAATTATTGGATTATTTTTGTATTTGCTTCGTAAGACCGTTATACCGTTTTCTCATTTTTACCTTGTTTTTTTTTTGTAGGGAAATTAATTATTTATTAAATATTTCAAATCTTGTTTTCTTTCTCACCTTTTTCTTGTTACTTTTGTTAGATTCTAAACACGGAACAATATCTTATGGAAATATTTCAGTTTAGACACAAATCAATATATAATGAATGAAAACAGTTTGGGGTTTGTATATTTCTGGTTAATGTCAAAGAAGAATAATGTGTGTTTCACTAGGAACTGATTACGAGTCTCAGTTTAAGTGTTGTGTGTAATTTAGTCGTCGTGTGTAATATCATTTTAACTGAATATTATAGCTAATCGATTTCTAAACGTATGTTTTACGCATGCAGGTCTATATGTCATTTAAATAATACAAAGATAAGCAAACATATATAATGTTCTTTTAACCACACAGTATCAATTTAGAACGAACTATTTTAGTGTCATTACAACACGTATTTGTGTGATGGTTCACCATTGCTGGGGTTTTTATAATACTGCAATATGGATTTCGTACACTCTAAATTACGCCAAATTTAAGTATACGTGTTGTCAAAGAAGGCCTGCAGATGACTGATGTTGCAAGTCAAATTACACACGTGGAGAAGTGCATTATTTACATTGATTGTTATCACACAAACGATTCGATTGTCTTGATGTATAATAATGATGCAGATCATGTTTGTTAATAACGATAACTAATTATCAATAGCTTCGTCGGAGATTTTATAATGATTTTGTCATTAAGCTTACCTTCAAGAATAAAATTAAATTAATTTGTATTTGCCCTTCATTATGTGTCCATTCAGTTTAAACCCTACGTATTTAAATGCGGATACGTTCATGGATCCCGTTCAGTAGGATAGCGTTTCTCTTATTAATGACCTCTAATTGAATTCGCTTAATGTTGATTCTTGGATTCCAAATAAAATGGTTATATAATGGGGTTTAACAAACCATTTATATGTGACATGCAATTGTAATGTACAGTTGTGCTTTAAGAGTTCTAAGTACAAGGTCATTTCACATTTAATGCACAAGGTCACTGCTGACTGAGTAAAGTAGGACATCTGAAACGTGTCTCAAACGGAATCACTCGTAGTCAGAGAGAAACACATTGTTTCTCCTTTCGTGGAATTATATAGCTCACTTGGTCTGGATCAAGTATATACACCCACCCACTGCTTCAAACCATTCACAAACTCGTCAAGAATTACAATTACAATAGCAGACCTTACTAGTACGCAAACTATAAATGTCGTGGTCTTCACACATATCAGGAATCGGTACCGAATTTAGTTATGTTCTATTAAATGGATGTATATTCATTGGAATTATTCGATTATAATGGACAACTTTTATAACGTTGATTGCTTTCCTTCAGTGGTGCGGTACTTAGAAGACAAATTACTGTAAGATAGCCTATCACCATAGATTGACTGAATCGCACACAAAATGTATTACATTAAGAAGGGAATAGTATGCATATTATACGTGATGGACGGAGTGGCAGTTATAGTTAAGTGTATTGTGTGTAGATGCTTGGCAATAGGGTCCAATGTGCAAATAGAGCTATGAAATTATCATTTCAATATTCCAGTATATATTAAAAGTTAGCCAAATAAGTCGTAAACCCTTTGAACCACATAGTTTAAAATGGGCATTTTGGACTTAACATGGGAGTTTTACAACAGAATGACCTCAACGTTAAATATAATTTGTACAGTTTTGCTTTATCGAAGTGGACTTTCAATCTAATAATCGTTTACAGACGTAGGTCAGTTTTTATCAGCGGATAATACCAAGACAATGCAAGCAATTCTTCTGTATTGTTAGTGCATCTTGTAGGCACACAACCAGCAGTCAATTTGAGACCAATATCATACATACATACATACATACATACATACAGACAGACAGACAGACAGACAGACAGACAGACAAACATACATACATACCTACATACATACATACATACATACATACATACATACATACATACATACATACATGCATACATACATACATACATACATGCATGCATGCATATATTAGTGTGTGTGTGTAATTTGGAATGTTAACATAGATTTAACAAACTTTTCGTCACATCAGTACGATGTGTGCAGTGAGGAATTTTATAGTGATGTATAGCACTGAAGCATATGTCCCACCCAGTCACATTATCCTGACACCAGGCCAACCAGTCCTAACACTAACCTCTTAATGCTGAGCGCCAAGTTGTTAATATGTTGTTAATATTTGAAGACTTAAACTTCAAAAGAAGCACATTTATTTGATAAACATAGTAACATAAACCGATTCAGTGCGAATGATGACTTGTTTCTAGGCAGCATGAAAATCCTTGACGGTCCACATGAAAGCCCTTGGCGGGCCGCATGCGACCCGCGTGCCGTAGTGTGCCCACCCCTAATGTAGCATTTTGCTATCAACAGTTACAAAGAGAAGTACCTTATCTAGGTACATGTACGGAACGGTAAACTCTGGTGATTACTGACTGAAATGTTAATAATATTCGTTTACATGGATCATGTGGTTGACATGTACCTATTGTTTGTAATAGAGGGCACTAAGGTATTGTCATAACAGTCAGCTCTAAGGTTTATAAACTTTAGCAATGTTAAAATATAGCAAAACATCGACACTTGAAATAGTCGAAATCACATAAGACACAGATGATGCACGATATTAGTTTTCCAGTCTTCAGCTCAATCAGAACAAGAAATGATGATCTATATCTCACGAGTGTAATGCTGTTTAACTAGAAAATTTTGAAAAAGGTTTACTTGGTGAGTTTACTAGATGAATTATCAAAACAAATTAAAGCAAGCTATAAGCCGTCAAATTTATCTCTTTTCCATACACATTTTTCAAGCTCTGCTCCATATATGAACAGCAATATTGTGGCTGTACTTGTGATTTAGCACATCATCTGCGTTAGTCATAAAACGTAACACTAACTAGCCCAAACTTTCTGTCGAATAACTTTTGCATTATTTAGAATTTATTTTCACTTTGCCAATTTAAATAATTATCAATAAGGCAAGGATATCATTCCTTGCTTCCCTGCTTCCTCGGTAAGGAAGGAAGCTACGTTACTTATTATATATTTTGTTGTCTATACCATATTAGAAGATGGTCGTCATAATTCTGCACGGCATGTGAAACAGTCATGATTAATCAGAGTCATCATACTGAGAATTTGTTTATGAGTTGACGTTAACTTTTTGCCATTATATTGATATCGTTTGCTGTTTCTTCTACAAGATTTCGTTATGATTTACAATAATTGTTATATATATAGCACCATTTTGTTTCCAGAGAGGAACTGGTATGAAATCTGTATTAGATTTGGCGACGCTTCAGATATAATTTGGGTAGTTGCTGAGGGAGGTGGTGAGTGGTATGTCAGCGAAAGTCCAGTGGCAGTTTGTTTGTTCCTGTAATGTTGTTTTCGTTCAGTGCAATGCAAAATAAGATTACATTTGAAATGTTGATTCCGATTGAATTATAGTAGACAATCTTGGACTCGAGCTATATTTTCTCCAGACCTGATATTCTCACGATCATTTGCACCATATATCACAAGGTACCTATCTCTCGCCGGTCAAAATCTGACCCATCGATGACTCCCATCTAAGTTTCCGATACTATCGGTTCATTCAGTCACTCATAACGTACACCACTGTAAAGAAGACGATCCCCACCTTTCATCCATTACCATTTAAGCAACCTTACTGATTCTGAAAGGCCAATTTTGCGAAAAGTTTATCCCTTGCTTCGTGTATTCCACACACAGGCACTACTTCATAGGCTCAACTTCCGGTTTACTTCGGAGTGAATGTGACTGTTGGGTATTACGTATACAAAAAAATGAATTCCGAAAATAAGAACCATCTATATTAAAATTAAAGTTTAATTATTTATTTTCTTTAACGCTCATTGGAAAATAAAATTACGTACATTAGCTCAACAAATCTGCTCATTTACTATATTGTACGCGTATCGTAGCGATCATGACCCTTATGCATTTACATAAAATAAGAAACATTCCAAATGAGACATTTCACGACAGGAGGGAAATTCGAAATATTGTTTCTTGACACAGACGTGACAATCCATTTAGCACCAATAAGGTATAAGAAAGAAGAAAGAACAGTGTAATACTGTCGAAAATGGCAGAAATTACAATTACTGCGTGGTATGTTCTGGCTAGACATTTATATTTAGGTTCACACACCCCATCCCATCCCTGCCAATGTACATTGTACTTGATTCAGGAGGAAACTAATGCTAATGATAACACACTTAACCACTTAATTGGCTTATCATTATCTCCCCCACTCCCAAATGTATGCCAGTATACAAATGTTATTAATTTTGTGTTTAAAAACAGGGGATAAGGTCCTCATATTTTTTGAACGAAATTTCAAGTTTTCTAACAGATTTAAAAGAATAATTTTTGCCCTGATATATAAACAATTATATCTTCATTTCATTACTTTTGGACTGGGCCCTTTTTTACAAAGTATAATTATCATGACTGAGATAAAATACATATTTGATATGGCTATTGCTTTGTATGTGAATATGACTTTAATATATTTTCAAACCAAATTTCAATACTACACAAATGTACATGTTTGGACTTATATTATTCTTGAATATATACATAGTGTGCTTAATTTGGCCAAATATATACGAGTAGACAAATGATCATTGGTATGCATATTTCTAGGGATACCGTGTCATTACATTTTGATGACATAATAACCTTTATATTTTTTCAATGATTAATTACTTCACCAAACAAATATGTAGACAAAGACAACCAACATGATATATTTTCATCCCATAAGGAGAGAGGATGACTGAATCTATGAAATCATGTAAAATAATTAGAACCTTACATCAACAGTCCTCAAGAAAGAAAAACCTAAATTGATATTTCTGAGTAAAATATATAATTTAAACTGAAAACTCCTTGTGTGTGTGTGTGTGTGTGTGTGTGTGTGTGTGTGTGTGTTTGTGTGTGTGTGTATACTTAGATAACCAGTCCTTCCATTCTTTCATAGTACATCACATGTTCCAAGCCAAAATAATACCATTCCATTAAATTACTGTATATTTTGGCAAGATCCTCAAGACTCTGAGAGGAAGTCAGTGCCTTGTTGTTAAGTTCTCCAGCTTTGGTCAACCTATGTAATTTTATTGGAATTGATGCCTACAATGTGTAACTGAGACTTCAGGTATCTTCCTTTACTATCTGAGACTACAACCAAACTGGCATCATTACTAACTGTACATCACCCTTTTTAAAAATAAAATATTTGGCATATTTTTGATTTCATAAACAATATTCATAAGTGTTCAATATACAAGTTCTTTGCAAAAACAGATCCAGCTGTAGCACATGACTGCAAGACAGAAAATATATGAAGAGTGAGAGAAATGCAATCCAAAATTAATCCCATGAACAACACATACATTAACTTGAATATTTATGATGCACATACTGAACAAGTAAAATAATAAAAATGATTTAGGGTGATGCAAACTAAAGACAGTACATTTTAGTTAAATGGAGAAAACTAATGATGACACCATCCCTTGCTCAGACTTAACATGTCACCAGAGAGCGGAGGATCAAATTGTCATTAGTTTTCCATTTTACAGATACAAACATGTGCATGTGAGTTTAGTGAATGTAACCAAGGTCCAAAAGCACAATGACAAAATATGACAATATTGCCATATTTATATATGTGAAGTCTGATGTAGCATTGACTCTGTTTCTATGAGCATTTGGTACAGAACCATTTTTCATTTTCTGTGTTACTCCATGTCTCTTCATATATGCCCTGACAAAACCAATCAAATCATTGATCACACAAATCACACTGACAACTGACCCTCTGCATAATGACGTTTACATACAGAGCAAATTAAATTATCAGTGTTACTTTTGTCATATTTTTCCATTTGCTTCTTTCCTTTACCCTTTCCTTTTCCCACAATAGTTCTTTTTCTAGTACATGGCTGACTTTTGCTGGAAGTGTCTTGATTAATGCTAGCTTTCGAAGAACTGGCAACATGATTATTCTGATCCAAAAAAATGGCATTGGCATTTCATTTAAAGTAGGTATTACTGTACATAGTTTATTATTTAGATCACTCTTCTGTACATTTCTTGCTTCTATGCCATAGGCTTTACACAGCAAAATCAGATCCAATTTCAAGAAGCTAGTAAATACTACAGCCTTCAGATCATAACTCTGTGATTTCAGTTTTAAGTGAGAATACAGTTTATTTTCTGACTGATCTTCCAAGATATATTTCATGTCCAAGGCTAATGCATCACTACTGTGTTTGTGCTTTGATCTCATGACCACCCTCTTTCTCAAATTGTCTGATTTCAATTTTCCAAGACTGGAAATGGTGTCTTTTCTAAACTGACTGTCACCTATTCTACTGTAACGACCTATCAAATCTTCATATAGATCTCTGACATATGTAGAATCATAGTATCGTCCACCTGTGTGACACTTATACTGGGATCAAACTTTATGTACAGCAACTTCCAATTTTCAAACAGTGTCTCATCCTTAAATATTACAGTCTTACAATACTGTAAACTCCCTGCACCATGCCAATGTAATGCATCTACATGTTGATACTGCCTCCTTTTATCATCAACTTGCAAGAAAACGTCAAATACAGAGTCCTTGATGTTAGTAACACCATGGTTGACATTCTGTCTTCGTTGTGTCTCGTGCAACGTCTGTTTATATTTGCTATTGTTTTCCAAATCAACAGCTGAAGTTGTAAGGTGGTGTAACATTTTTATTTGTAAGAAACATTGACTGATCAAGTTAATTGTGTCCTTTGTGTACAAGCTGTTCTTTCCTTTGTTCATATTATGGTATCTACTCTTTGCAATACATCTACCTGCAATATACCTTAAGTTTCCTTTTTCCTGGCTCTGATACAAGTATGGAAGGTGCACGTGTAACTTGTGTGGTACTGAAAATGTCCTTAGTATTTTTTTCCATCGCCAATCCCAGACCAGGAATGTACTGTGCATCATTTCACGTTCAGTGCTGCAATGCCTGTTGTGCCTGTTACACTGACATTTTTACCTGCTGCTGACAATTTCTTTTGTATTTCCTTAACCACAAAACTTTTGCCTGTCCCACTTCGGCCTAACAAAATGATATTGTGACCCTCAACAGCCTTTTAAACAGCAAATAGTTGTGCTTTATTCATTTTATATTCAAAACACACATACAGTGCTTAAACAAGTGAAGTTTACCTAAAATAAAATAGCTTTCATTTACAAAAAATATATTATTACAGTACATATCCACAATAAAAGTTTGATACGGACACTCAAAATCCATTTTCTGTACCTTTGAAAATCCAAAGAAGTGAAACTCAACATTAATTGTCTGCACATTTGATAAACCAGAGAAGTGACTGTCATACAGTGTTACATAAGATTACCTAATTTGGTGGGCTCTTTGAATTCTACTGCCAATGCCAACCAACATGAATAGTTCTGCTCTTGCCCCCCCCCCCCCATCCAATCCTCCAACAAGCCCCATGAAGACAGCAAGTAAGATGCTAATAACAGTCTCTTGCATAATTCCATGTCTGCCTCTCAATTTCAGGGTACATATACAACAATCCTCTCCAAGGGTTAGCCACTGACTAAGCCTTATAATTTGGCATTACATTATCTTACCACACCACCAATTCCTCCCTCAACAGTCATTAACAGACAAACCCCATTGGAACACTGGCAATGTGCACCTACGATAACTCAAGATCATCAAGTTTTGCATAGACTAAAATTTACTAAATTATCATTTAATGCACAACAAAAAAATAATGAATTGTACGAGAAATGATTTAATACATACATACATAACCAAATCCAATCAACTACCTCACATGGTTGGTTAAGTGCTGTTAGCCCTACAGGTCGTAACCTGTATACATTTTGAATACAATTTCGTGTATGGATATGTAAATTAGAGACATATAATTACACAAGAATTAACCAAGTTAATAGTTTCCCCAGAATCAAGTGCCTGTGAGTTAATCATTTTTTTCTTTTCTTCTTGACAATGTAAATCCTATATGAGATTCAATTTTGTGTTTGGGTATGCAAATTAGTGACAAATAACTACACAAGAACTAACCAAGTTAATCCATGTCAGTTTAAATTTGGGTAATTACTTAACTATCAATTAAATAAGTCTACAATTATAAAGAAAAAAATCTTTCTTCACGCATAACCAGAGATCACCTATATAGCTATTCAGAAAGCGCTCTTAAAAAATCCAACACGTCAAGAAATGTTGTTAAATATTTTCCCGGCAAATGTCACATAGTCTTGAGCACAAGTAACAATCGGAACAGGCAAACGACTTAACAGAAACTACCGTGGATATTCCGATTACATATTTGCCGGGTTAAGCCGAGATGTA
Organism: Sinohyriopsis cumingii; assembly: GCA_028554795.2. Classification (NCBI taxonomy): domain Eukaryota; kingdom Metazoa; phylum Mollusca; class Bivalvia; order Unionida; family Unionidae; genus Sinohyriopsis; species Sinohyriopsis cumingii. The sequence goes on from CM068828.1 coordinate 112,475,709, forward strand.
GCGATTGACAGCGATGTTTAAAAAGGCTCATTCAATGAAAGAACCAATCACTGAAGCAATCACGATCAAATCGCATTTACTCCGAAGCAGATCGGAAGTTGAGCCACGGAAGTAGTGCCTGTGTGTGGAATACACGAAGCAACGGATAAACGTTTCGCAAAATTGGCCCTTCAGAATAAGTAAGGTTGCTTAAATGGTAATGGATGAAAGGTGGGGATTATCTTCTTTACAGTGATGTACGTTATGAGTGACTGAATGCGCCGAAAGTATCGGAAACTTAGATCGGAGTCATCGAGGGGTCAGATTTTGACCGGCGAGTTAGGTACCTTGTGTTATATGGTGAGTGTACACATTAGTTTCACATAATCAAGTGCCTGTGATCATTTGGCAGCAGCTCAAAGTCAATGCTGTTGATTCGCAAATAGGTGATTCAAGGAGACAGAACAGATTAAGATCTACCAGCTTATCATTCAATTATTGCAGTAAATCATGTTCTTTTCCACAATGTATTTTGTGAGTTTGTTAAACGCTTGCATATTTAATATGCCACTAAGTATCGACAACTCCCGTACTGCTTAGTATATTTTAGCAGTAGATTGTATTAATACGTGTTAATGTTTATGAGAAAAGTGAACTTTCAGTGAAAATATTTATAATAGCTCACACATTAATTAATAAATACCGTTGTGGATACATGTTATACATATCTTAGTTTTAAGAAAATATAGTTGTATATTCATCTACTTAATAAAATGTGAAGTCTCACAATTTTAGGAAAAAAAGTATAATCTATAATTTGCATGCCTTTAAATTTAGAAAATTTTACTATTCAATGACGACAAAATGTATAATTAAAACCACATGTGTTTAAGGCATTAAAACCTTCATTTTACGTCATGATACTGAATATTAAAAAACTCACGGACAGATCTCTGCCCAGCCAACGTCTATTTTTGGTCGATACAACCGATTGGTACGGATAGTTGTTGCTCAAAGTTTCTTTGTTCTTCTTTCTAACATACGCAAGATATGGTTTAACGATCAGCCATATAGATTTAACAAAAGCCGAACAATGCTTTTGATATATATGCTTTGTTCTTCATATGTGATGGAATATGTTGGCGCTGGTAAACAGTCTATTAGTAGTGACGGCGTGTGATATAATTTGAACGGATGTATGCTGAATAAAATAAAGCCTTTGGATTATATGTTTATTGCACAAGATACATATAGATATGGAATTTTATGACTATACATATTTATAGTATAGAGACAATGACAACAACATATATTGTATGAAACTACCGATAGTGATGAAAGTCATGCAACCAAACATATATTGCTCACGTTTGAGAGTCGTCAGGAGTGAATGCCAATATATTAGAAAGCGAGAGCCACTGGTGTAACCTACTTCAATCGACCAACTGATGTTAAATGTAGCAAACACTAATGTTGCTGTTTATAATGTAGCCAACACTACTGTAGTGGTGTATAGTGGAACAAACTGTAGTGTATTGTTTTATAGATTAGCAAACATTATGACAGTGGTTTTTAATATTGAAAATATTATTTTCATGTTCATAGTTTAGTAAATACTATTGTTTTGGTTTATCTAGTGTAATAAACACTATTGTAGTGGTTTTCAGTGTTGTAAACCTGGTGGTTAATCTTGAGCATTTAAGGAAATATTTCGGCATTGATCAAACGTTAGCTTATTATGGTAACATATCATGCGTAATCTTCGCATCATTAAAAAACTGACGTTTTGAACTGTCCTTCGCTAATTGATGCATTGTATATACAACAGTTGCCTTTCATAAAATGTATTCCCACTTCAATTACGAGCTATAATGTACTCGACTACATGGAATAATGTTGTTTGTAATATCTGTGGTTCTAGGGAAAGTAAATCATTTATTTGAATCCTGAAAAATTATTACGCTTGTGTGGATAGAATTATTGCTTGTATCGTCAATAAAATAAGTTGATAAGATATGCAAAATAGTAATTGATCATATTAAAAAATGTATAAAAGTTATGTATGTATGTATGTATGTATGTATGTATGTATGTATGTACGGCACGAAACGAAACCATTTATTAATAGTATCATTGGTTACTTCTGGTTAAGACCGACAATACAAAAAAAAGTAGAAAATAAATTGTCATGATTCGATTTATTTTAACACCTCCATACGGACCATGACCAACTTTAATTTTGCTGCAAAACAGGGGTGTACGTTTTGGCTTTACATTTCGTTTAGTGCACATTTCTACCGATTCAACTTTGTTGCTGATATGTAAATTTCAATTAAATATTATTTTCATTTACATAGAAATATGTTTGGTAACGATTGTCATTGTAAATGAAAATGATGTCAATCGCTGCTCGATAACTGCCTTTGTAAAGGTGGAATAAATGTATAGAATTAGACATGCCTATTATTAGCACAATATTGTAGGCTCAATAACCAATTTTGAACAAACAAAAGCTAAACTCTCCTAGCATAAACGAAGACTGTCCATTTATACATTTTCTAAGTTACGCACACTCTTAATGATGACAATGAACAGAAAGAAGACAAATGTCGGTAACTTGAATAGGTGATTTTGGTTTGGTAATTTACGGTAATCAAGCTGCTTGTCTTTCCTAGCAAATCAGCAACTTACCCAGAATCGTGTTAGCCTCGTTTTTGTATGTTAAGTTTTAATATGATTCTTTACAAGACTATCTCTTATCTCTTAGCGCAGAGCTCACGGAACTACGTTAGAGGTCTAATTAATCCATACTAGATTGTCATGAGCAAAGACGTTTATCCCATTCCAATGCAAACTAGACAGCAATCTGATCATTTAATAAAGATAAATGATGCTTTCTAAGAACGAATGTTTTGGCGGGGTATATTGACAATCTTTTGGATAGATTGACAAATAATATTTAAAACAAAATGTTTAAGCTTCCAACGCAACATTTAGCCATATATGATGTATCTATTTTGATGCATCAGAAGTCAAATCATCAACCAATACGAGGAGAACAGTTTCACAAAATGTCCCTCATTTACTATTCTCAAGAACATGCTATAAACAAATCACCAACGTAAGTGTACACTGAATCTCAATTTATGACATCACAAAACAGATATATATATATATATATATATATATATATATATATATATATATATATATATATATATATATATAATTCTAGTGCATTAAATATTCAACTGAATAAAAGTGAATAGGTGTTGAAGTTTGTTTGATGAAATAATTGTACATATATATTGAGCAGTTTCCTGTTTTGTATATGTCAATCACTACCAATCATTTTGCATGTATTGTGTAATTAATTTCACGGTAAAATTTCGCACTCATTTGGATATATAATATTAAGTGTGAGGGCTATTCGACAATTGCTAGCAACTCACTGAATTCCGAAATAGACTTTACTTACAATTGAATGGTAGATGCATTGCCATTATTGTCAGGGAGGAAATCATTTTGTTTGTGTGATACTCTGAGACATCTTAGTAAACTATACATTTTCGAATAAATTGTTTTGTTACTTGCCTGAAAGAATCAGTACACAAAATTAAGTCGAGATGGTAAAGAATTTTTTAAAATAGTCTCATCTATTATGATTGGTTTCATGTTCAGAACTTTTTCCAGCCATGATTGATCATTTTTTCCATGCAAAAAACTTCAAATATCAAATTGTTGTTTCGTAATACTAACCAGCAGTGCAATTAAAGAATTTACAAATTCAAATGCCTACGTTAGAGGCTGAATTTGTCGGTCAGTCACTCTTTGCTATCGCCAATGAGGAATGAGCTTGGGTAATTAGAGCTATATTTCAAACTTCAGATTTCGGCATTACCTAGGCAACTTTCTCCTCATATTATTCATTCAACTGCACAAAATCGATATAATCAAATTCCCAAATAATAATTTGTTATTCCGTCAGATTACAAATTCCATAAAGGCATTGATTTACATTACGTGCGCGAAATAGAAAATGAGCAATTAGTTTAAATAACCTTATTCAAATTGAAAGTAACTTTAAACTGGAAACTTTAGACTGGAACCAGTTTATCGTCGTTACTGAACATTGTTCAAGTTAGTTTGACCATTAAGCAAGTGTATAAGGAATCTAAACATACCGTTCTATAATGAAAGTGTAAATATTCATCATATACAAGGACGTTTCATTTTTCATGTTCAATTATCTTGTAATATAACGATACTTTTCAGTTTTGCCAAAAACTTTCATCAATTGTTACCCATGATCAGCTGTCTCTTAATCATAATCATTAGATACATATTGCGAACAAATCCAACGTCAAGATTCAATGTTAGACATGTCATGTTTTAAAGATAGTATTGATTGAGAAGATAAACTATTCGTTCTCTTGTCAACATTATTTGTTCAGTCTGTTGTTAACAGCAATGAAGAATGAGTAAGTTTTGCTGGATAATGGGACGGAGTATTTTCATGTTTACCTTTATGTCTCCAATGATTGGATTTCCCACTGGTATCCTTCTTAAAATATTACTTACTACACATAACATATTCATAAAAGTAATGCATTTTCCTTATAAATGATTAACAAAAGGATATCCAGCTGTAAAGCAACAATACGATTGACCTTAAACTGAGCTCCAATGAAACGTGATTGAATAAGTCTTAATAGCTTTACGTGGAAAATACAAACGTGGAAATTAAGAAGACAGACATGTTTCCGCATTCTTTTTAATCTTGCTTGCGGCAAAACAAAGACTGTTAAAAGGACATTTGTGAATTATTAGACAGACGTAGTTTCATTGGAATCGGAGATTCAATATGGTGTATTGCGCATTCTGTATTTTGTTTTTTGTATTTTTATTTCTAAGTGTTTCCACAATCTGACTCTGATATCAGTAATGCGATCAAATATTTGCCATAATGCCTTGTTAAATGTATTGAGTATATCGTGGTACCCTCAACATGTCCATCCTTCTGTATGTCTATATGTAGTTATCCTTTAACAAATTCTAAATATTGTAAGAGGGGTTCTATTGTTATCTCCTATAAATGTAGCATCTGGAAGAGGGCTACGGGTCAATGTAACTATATCACTCACAGTTTTGAATATATACAATTTCACTAAGATTATTATAAGTATCCACATCAGGCAAATCCATCGTGGTATGGATTTTGAAGTAATAATCATCATCGTTGGGCTCTGCGATGGCGAGTTAGTGTTTAAGTGCATGTTAACGCATTGGTGTATCCTATAACACATTGCCAAAAAAGATTTGTACCAGAATAATCAACTATCCGCAAAGTAGGAGCATGGGATGGATAGTTTTTATGTAAACCAAATAAGAATCAATTTTAATAGATACTAATTTTCACATTATTAACATTGGCCATTGAGAATATTAGCCTCGTATCAAGAGGAATCTGTTCTACGGTGTAAATTTGATTAGGTAAACTATTTATCCCAAATGCTTAAGCAATGAAAACTTCACGTCAAATGCACATTTAAAATATCAATAACCTGCCCAAAAAAAGAATAATGTTATTGAAATGGACTCATTTTAAAATACAGTATTGAGTAAGGTACTGTGATTATATTGGATTGAAATATTCAAATTCGACTGATTATTTAGGTATGCCAATAATACGAATAATACATGGGCGAATGGTCTGGAAGTGTATTCGTCTGATGTGAAACGCTTGATCTAGGTTTGTCAAAGTACGGATAGAAGAACGAAGTTACAAAAGTAAACCACAACGCTAATGCCAATGTTACAGCTGACATTAGTGATTTTCATAGGATTGGTTCCCTTACGCTGGACTCATTAAGAAAACGCGTAAACGTTTCTTAGTGGCGAATTCCTGCTACGTTTCTCGAGTGTACAAAGCAGGTCATCCAGATCATATTCGCACGAATTGATCAGTAATTACTCCGGTGTCCCTTATGATGAGTCGCAAAACCTGTTGTTTGCCTTGTGAATGTCTATGGGAGGGCAGATGATGACAATAAAATAAATGTGATAGTTAAAGGCAATTCGTGCTAGCTACTGAAAACACAATATTGTCTCAATCGGAGGTCCCTACGATAATGGAGCAGTGTAGCTGTACATGTTTAAGTGCCGGCTAGTACATCACAGAGAGGAATGTACCATTACATATGCTGCGAATTGACTCTACGAGAACATATGTACATGTACAACACGCCTGCTATCTGGAATACTTTTTCAATTGGAAGAGCAACGTGTCTCGCGCTTTTTATGAGTCGTCTTCTACGTTGCGTCTTGATTGTCGTAAATCTCGTGTCGAAGACGTGCGGCAAATATGGTTCTTACGCAATCATCCCGTTAGTGTCATGAAGCCCCATTCCTATTATGTCCATATCGCAAATGTAGTTGTACTTTCCAGGAAGCTCAATATTGTGCATGAATTTCATCCAGTCTTTGATTTGTCGCATCATGTGTGTTATGCTCTCGCTGTTATTTATGAAGTCCTTAAACCACTTGCTGTGGGTATTAACTGCTTGAACTTTTAGCGTTGGTAACACTTTATGTCCTATTTTCAACCGGGATCATTATGGCACTTTCTTCAGGACACGTCTGCTTGACTTAAATGATTTGAACATCTTCATAGCCCAGTTAAACAGGTATTCAATCTTTTCTAACACCCCTCCACCTGCAGGCATCAACTTAATGTATTTTTCATATCATCCATGATGATAATTGTAGCATATTGCCAAGTTTCGGAAGATACAATTTGTTACATTTCCTACTGACTTCACAAGCAGATTAACTAACTTGCAAATAGTACATCCATTGATTATGCCAACTTCTAATATCCGTCATGATGTTGTATAGTCCGATAAGAAGAGCATTTTGAATCTATTGGGTGAACTTGAAACATGTAACAAAACGTCTCTACTGCATGATGATTAAATTGAGTCTAGTTCATCAGCTTATGTGGAATGCGATCATATGTGTTCGCTGGATCTAAGCACACCACTGCCACATTGCTTTAATATTTCTTGGCAACATGGATGATCTTAGCTAAACCACTTGTGTGTTCGATGCAACACTGTAATCCTGGAATTCCACCTTTTCGTTGTGTATTTCCTAAAACGCCAGATAATGGTATCCTCCTGAAGTGATTGATTCCTGACGACTTTGCTTCTGTTCTCTCAACTCTCCTCTTCTCCATATGACGTTTTAAGCTTTCGTTGATTTCTGGATTGTCTTATACAGTATTTGTAATCATTGTAACGAAAACCATACGGCTCTGGAGTTGATGCTGCCCTTGTATAGTTAATTTGTTGGAGTCCGGGCTCGGAACTATCAACTGGGACTACTAGTTCTTCTGGGTTTATACCTTTTGGCTAACATATAAAGGTTTTCTCCCCTACTGTACAACTGTGGGTTTTCTCAGGCGTACTTCTTACTCCGATTATGGACAGTCTAGTCTGGCTGATCATTTGTCTGCATCGGACGAAGCCACATTAATATGAAGTGTGCTCTCTTCAGTATATGTTTCATTCTGTTCTTTCTGATGTTATTCGTTTTAGTAGCGGTCATTTCTGAAGACAGCCAGTTCCATTTTCTCTTGATGCACTCCATTGTGATACCTTCTTGTTGGCCTTAGCATATCTGATCTTACTCTGGCAATGTATATATTTGTTTTATAATATATTTCAAACCAGTTTTTCCCATACTGCAGATAGTGCTCGTGACTTATGCCTTTCATTCAACACGTACGTCCAAATTAATTCAAATAATTGGCCTATGTCTTCTTTGTACTCATCTAACCGTCTCCATGCAGTTTTGTTCGTTTTGTTCGAACGCCCAGACCATCTTAGTTATTGTTGAATAATGCTCTAGTTGACAGTTGCAGCGCTTCCGTGAGAATCTGATTGCTGTATCCTGCTCCATTGACCAAAGCAACAATACTCATCCCCTTCTTGATGAACTCGTCTTGATCGTTGCACTTGGAGGTTCTGGACTCTGCTTTGTATCCGGTTATTTCTCCTCCTTCTCAGGCCTAGCCTTAGTATTGCGGGGACCAATGCAGCATGCCTGGCCCCAAGAAAATAAGCAATGAGCGGGGTCCCAAAGCAAATAAATTACAGTGCCTAGTTGATTTCCTGACAACGCGGGGCCAAAGACGGTTGTCTCGTTCGCCTTGCTCTGGGGCCAGGCATCTTGATGCCCTTTGTGTTATACTAGATTAAACACCGCAGGACGACAATCCGTCCTGATACGGTGCAATTTAATCCCCTCTCGGTATTTAGGTTTCTCGCTACAACTGGATATTCCAGATGTGTCCACAGTTTGGTTCTGTGTTTGTTGATAAGGATTTGGTGTATCCATGGTCTGGCTTTTAGTCGATAATCCCCACCCGTATCTCGCACATTATTGAGAGTGTCGCACAACGTATCTATCCTTAGCTCAGTTTCAGGTTTATCCTTCACATGAGTTGTAGTCGTCTTGCTAGGCCATCACAACAAATTTTACTGGGCTTTTCAGATTGCCAACAATTTCTCCTTTCTATCATCGTTCTGTCAATATGGCAATATGTCTTTCATAACAGCAACTGGAGTCGCATATGTATCAATATTTGAAACCAGTTCTGCACTAGATTATTTCATCAAGTAGGTAATTATTCTTAGAACATTAAGGTGATGACCCTGTTCTCCAGAGGTGTGACTTCTGTTGAAAGAAGAGACACATTAGCCCCTGATATTGCTTACATGTTGTCTTGATCTAATATATGGCAGGAAGTTTGAGTTAAAAAATAACCATGTAAAGCTAATTATCAGCAACCACCTATTAGGTAAACCTTGGCAGTACTAAAAAGCTGTTTTACTATATTTCTACTCTGATTACCTTCACCTGGACTAGGTGGTTATGGTTATAGGATTGTGTGAAAAATGTTAATAGTTGGCTTCATATTCCAGTGGCTGGTAGGGTTTCTACGTGTCTATAATAATTTTTCAGCTTCATATTTGTTCTACTAGGTCACAGGAAAAGGTCGAATTGACGCAAAATATTATTGTATTTCTGTCATATGTGGTCTATTGCAAACTACAGTCGCAATATATGTGGAGATAATCAGCATACGTGGAGCTGATAAGCATCAGCACAATTTAAAATCTTCTCCCTGTTGATGCCACCAACAGCATTGTTTCTGTTTCACCCACAAGACTTAACTATTGTAACACTAATCTGTCCGGTCTGCCATTGTGTCTTATGCAGACAACTCAAGAGGTCCAAACATTGAAGACATAATCATTCTTAGTGCACCCGAAACTGATCATTTTACCATACTTTTTCATAAACACCACTGTCTACCTGTTCGTAGTAGAATTAAACACAAAACTACTTCTCTCTGTTGCATATACGTGACTGTGTTTGGTCCGAAAAACCTCTCTGATCTCACCCATGTTTGCACTTAAGCTAGAAGCTTGCACACATCGTCTCTTGTACACAAAGTATATAACTCGTATTCTTAGAATACCCAAAATAAGCACGAAGTCCTATGGACAAAATTCATTCGAACATCAGAACGTATATACATAGAATGATCATCCCTTTGATCACAGAAACAGAGACCATGATCACATGCAAGATTGCTAAGACTCATCTTTATCACAGCAAGAACAAAAGTGAAATTCATCCTTTAGTCATCATTCATACATATAATCTATTTGAAATATCATTTTGTATATGTAGGCTACATTTGTAAACCCATGTGTTTGTTTCGAGTTATTTTGAGCTATTACTCATTTGTTTTATATTGCTTGTGAAACGTTTTCATGTGCTGTGTATTGTCTGTATGAAAACTGTTTTCAGGGGCCCCGAGTGTCCTAGTGGTCTAAAGCGCTCTCCATTACGGATCACTGCCGTCTCACCTCTGTCTGCGTGCCCTCGAGTGTCGGGTTCAGCCAATGTGGGAATGAGAAAAAGCTTGCCAGCAACTTCTCGTCGGTCGGTGGTTCTTTCCGGCTTTTTTCGGGATCTACCTTCACCATTTATACGGGCTGCCATGTACAGCCTATCGTGTGCTACAAATGGCGTTAAACCCATCAACAAAAAAATAAAAAAATAACTGTTGTCATTCCCTTATGTGTTAACTTGATGTATTTAAGCACATCCGAGATTTAATAAAATATTAAACGCTCTCATCCTTAAGTTGTTATTATTATTAATATTATTGTTATTATTGTTATTAGTATTATTATTATTTTTATTATTAGTATTATTATTATTAGTAGTAGTAGTAGTAGAAGTATTATCATCATCATCATCATTAGCATTGAGATATAATAAATAAGTATGTATGTGATGTGGATTTTTAACGTAGATTTAACAATTTTCCAGTCATATCGCAACGATGTATGTGGTGTGGCAGTTTACAGTGATGTCTAGCACTGGGGCATCATGCCGCAGACATATTACATGATATCCCACGCAGTCACATTATCCAGTCATCAGGCCGACCAGTCCTAACGCAAACCTCTTAATGCTGAGCGAACAAGCGAGGCAGCTATTAGTACCATTTTTTGGAAGTATGTATGTACGTATGTATGTATGTATGTATGTATGCATGTATGTATGTATGTATGTGTGTGTGTGTATGTATGTATGAATGCATGTATGTTTTATGTATGTATAGATGGATGGATGGATGGATGGGTGTATGTATGTATGTATGTATGTATGTATGTATGTATGTATGTATGCATGTATGTATGTATGTATGTATGTATGTTTGTATGTATGTATGTTTGTATGTATGTATGTATAGATGGGTGGATGGATGGATGTATGGATGGATGGATGGATGGATGGATGGATGTATGTATGGATGTATTTATGTATGTGTGTGTGCGTCCGTACGTGCGTGCGTGCATGCATACATATATGCATACATTACAGCATCAAAGAGCTATTTAACATTGCTAACAAGCTAATGTCAAGGAACAAATTTACACGACTTCCAACTACCTTCTCTCCAGTCGACCTTCCGGACATGTTTGTAATTTTTTTCCATGACAAAGTATAAATCATTATAAATAAGCTTGACATCACAATTTTAATTGACTTTTTGTCACCATACATTTGGGATACATAATCTGAGCGGCAACCATTAGCAGCATTTGAACCTGTCTCTGGATTTCGTACGTATAATGGTGATATAGAGTGCACCAAAGTCATGTGAACTTGATTCCGTCATCACTGCTGCTTGAGTGTTTAGATCCACTCATTGCCTTCACTATCTGATGTTATTAATACCTCTCTCTTATGCGGGGTGTTCCCATCATTTTTCAGAACTGCCATTGTAAAGCCTCTGCTGAAAAAACCAACACTACACCATAACGATTTAAAGAATTACCCCCCAGTTTCTAATCTCCTTTCATATCAAATATCTTAGAAACGGTTCTTCTATCCCAGCTTGTATCTCATCTAAATTCAAACAGTCTTTTTAGCAATGTACAATCTGCACATCGCCCTTGCTATAATACTGAAACAACTATTCTAAAAGTAGTTAATGACATTCTCTCTGCGTTGGATAGCGGATTGATTACAATCCTCATCCTCCTTGATTTGTCTGCAGCTTTTGACACAATATACCATGACATATTTCTTCACTATCTCCAGCATGTATTAGGCATTCATGGTACAGCCTTACAATGGTTCAAGTCCTACTTGGTCAACAGGACACAAATTGTATCTGCAAATGAAATACACTCCAGCCCAGTTGATCTATGGTGTGGTGTTCCACAGGGGTCGTGTTATTGCACCTGTTCTCTTCATTCTGTACACTCAGTCGCCCTCAAGTGTCATAGATCATCATGCAGTGTCTCACCAATTGTATGCTGTTGACACTAAAATATGCAAATCTAGCACCCAACTGAAGTTGATGCTACCATCCATGGTGTAGACAGGTGCATTTCCGATATGAAATCATGGATGACATGTAACAGGCTGCAGATGAATGATACTAAAACTGAGGCCATTCTGATCACAACAGAAAGACTTTCTCATTAACATCCTTTACCTCAAACACTAAATATCAGCAACACCAACAGTAAATTCACAGAATCAGTACGAAACCTAGGTGTTACTCTGTACAGTACTCTCACATTGCACCAACATGTCATGAACATATGCAAGGCTGCATATCTTGAGCTGAGACGCATCAGCTCAATTCACAAATATATTTCAGTTGATGCCAATAAAACACTTCCGTGTTCATTAGTACTTTCAAGACTGGAATATTGTAATTCAATTATGTCTTGTTGATCTGAATATCTGCTCCAGAAACTTCAAAATGTTCAAAACACAGCTACTCGGAACATAGAGTGCCACTATCAGAGCACCCCTGCCCGCTGATATGTACCCTACACTGGCTATCAATTCGATCCAGAATCAAACACAATATTTGTTCTCTGTGCTCTGTTTCACTGTCGGACTCTAGTCCAACATACCTATCCGATCTCACCCAGGTGTACACACCAGCAAGATACTTACGCTCATCTTCTGCAAATCGTATAGTCATTATTCCCACTATGAAAACAAAGTCATATGGATATTGTTCTTTTGCTTAACAGGGTCTAGCAACGTGAAATGAATTGCCAACTGAACTTAGACACAAAGACATAGTGATCACATTCAAGAGGGCTCTCAAAACTCACTTATTTTGACTGCAAGAACAAACTTAAAGACCTAATAATGTTTCCTACCTGAAATATTCTCAGCATGTTTTTGTTTTTTTAATGTTTTTATAATTTCATGTTGTTTGTTTCTGTAATAATATTATTATGTTTTTTTTTTTTTTATCTTATAGGTGTTGTCTAATGTTGTAAAGCACTTAGAGCTTCTAAAGATTAGGCGCTATACAAAGTCCTCATTATTATTATTATATTTGCTTTAACAATTCCTGCTCTTCCATCGATATTGATTGTTTTCTAGGTTGGTATTATAGGGCGACTTGAAAGTCAGGAATAAACATGACTTTAAAAACAAAGGGTATTTAATTTTGATTAATGTTGTCCTGTTACTTGTGCACATATATGGTTAGGTCTGGAAAATCTGGTAACAGGAGGAACATATTTAAGCCAAATACAATATTAATTCTCTGCACTTGTTCTGAATTACCCACTGTCTGACCATTTTTAAATGCGCTGCTGAAATAATTTGCGAAAACTGATACAGTTTAGATACAAATATTTTCAAGGCGAATTAAATAGTTTTTTGTGTTAATCATATTTGCTATAAACAACGGTATTCCGTAAATACTGTCGCCACGAAGACGATAAAATAACTTTTCCTCTTCTTTAAATATTTTGTACAGGAAGTGGATTTACAATAATTCATTGACGTTGTATAGTTGGCACAATAAGAACGGTATATACGCTATATGTTGGGCCCCAAAGCAGTTTTGAAAAGGCGACATCGGACGGAATTATACAGAAAGCGATGGTACTAATTTTTTATATTTTTTGGAGAGAAGAACGTCTTAACAGAGCTATGTATATAAATGACTTCCCGTTATGACAAATAAACTATTAATGTCGCGTGTGATTTAAATGTTGGTGATTACACACACACACACACACACACACACACACACACACACACCAAGTTTCCTCTTCGTGTGTTCTTACGTTATTTCTATAAAGCAAGTAATATTATGTCGTACACGCTGTTTATTTTCTCCCGGTATTATTTTCATCCAAACCAAGTGAGTGGAAAATGAAATAAACTTGTACATGTTATCCATAAACTAATCTCTTTGAAGACTGTTATTACTTTGATCCTTTTGAATGAGTACCTAAAATACTTAATGATCATATGTTAATCAGAACTTAATTTCACTGTCAGCCTAATACATGTATTACCCAGTCTTTTCCATCCGAAACGAAAAAAGGAAAATAACTGATTAAATGTTTCGAAGTTTGTGTACTTTGTGCGTGTGTGTTTTCTTGTTCAGTCTTTGACATCGGCCCTATAAAAGAGATAATGCATACTGATTGGGGAACAAAACGTATAACGTTAAAGACCGCTTTAGAAAAATATATAGCGCAACCAACTATATTAGGAGTCGAACTTCTTTCCTGGCAGAATTAATTGATCTTTTAAGTTGAAAACCGATTCCTTACTATATCAACGGTCAAAGCTAGTAAATCTTTTCACACACGTTGTCTAAGGAGGTTCAAGTTGTGTTACTTCATGACATGTAAAATATGAAGTTCAACGCTTGTCCTTACCAACAAGTATGAAACAATATCACATCTTTGGGAAAAAGATTACTACGATGGCATAATCTTTGAGATAATCATTGTGACTCTTGGGCTCTGATAAGAAGTCAAGAATGTTCGCTATTTTTTCTCTAACAAAAGCGTTCCTATTAGTTTGAAATTTGAACATGACTGTTCTGACAAAGGATTTCTTGGTCATAGTTTGGATTGGATGAAGAATTTGCAATTTTATAAAACGTAAAACGACCTCATTAATGCTGTCTCAAATTAGTCAATAATAGGAAAACCAATATCATCAATGCTGTGAATTTCTAGTAGTGACTATTTTCGTACTCTCACCTATATCAAGGTAAGATGCGAAAGAGAGCCATCTATATTTCTCATTTGATTCATGTTGTTCCCTTTGGTAACAATTTGATCAATACGGCCAGTGCAAAACCGACTAATGTTACAAATAAACACAACTTTATGATCAACTAATAGAGAAACAACAAAATCCATCTTATTACATTGTCATTGATGTTAGGCAATGACGTTGATAACCCCATTGCTAATTTCAGCATATAGCTGGCTATTTGATTCAGTTTTCGTGCAACGTATGCTATTGTACTACCTTTCTAATCATCATCATCGCCATCTATTCATCCACGAACGACCGCTAACATTGCTATATCTGAAACTATGTCAACATTTTGTTTCACCATTTTGTTGAAATATTTTGTTTTAATTGCTAATCTAGAATGCCTCGCACTATTAGTTTTTCCATGGTATTCGTATTTGTTGATTAGTTGTAAATGCAAGCCAGTAGATTATCATTTAGCGATTTTAATTCCACTTATCTCTTTCTTTTGTCCAGTCTAAGGCATTTTTATCAAACCTTTTTGCGCATATATTGAATTAGGTTATATCACAAGGTAGTCTACTGTTTTAAGTATTTCTGGATCTTAAAGTATATCTTAGTAATAAAATGCTTGTTTCTTGTCTTTAATTGAGGACGAATACGATTATTTTCATATTGTGTTTCATCTATGATTAGATCTTGTTTAGAAATTGTGTTTTTTTTTTTTTCATCCACTGCAAATGCAGAACCGTGTGTTACCTTAGGATATTCAAAATCTTCATTTGACAAAATCATGTGAGTTGCCAAATTCCAATTTAGGTGACTTTACACTCCAAATATAAATCAATAAATGGAACATAAACAACCGTGGAAAATTATCAGAAAATAATAACAGTCATAGTGGCACATGACGGTTGATATATATATATATATATATATATATATATATATATATATATATATATATCGCTTGTAATCCTCTTTATATAAATTTGAATGCAATATACCCATCAGTTAAATGAGGATAAAATATCATCATCGTCGTCATCAACATCACCATCATCACCATCACCATCATGATTATTATTATTATTATTATTATTAGTAGTAGTAGTAGTAGTAGTAGTAGTATTAATTTAAATAATTGTATTTCTGCTGTTTTTTGTTACTGTTGTTATCATTGGTGTCTATACACATTTAAATCTGATGAACATTAACTTGAAACGACTTTTTAAAAACACCGGGCTTATAAGTTGCACAAACATGCTGTAATCCGTCCCATTCTTGACTGGCTTGAATTCATGTGTGCAAGATTGAAGTATTCATCCGCATTAACTCTCTAACCCTCCTTACCTGTAACAGTTGCACCTCACTTGGGTTTTGATCATGCACACTTATAGAACATTGTGATTTTCACCGTGATGAACTGAACATTTCGAGAACTAATCCATACAGCATTGGATATAAATGTTTAGGAAAGGTTGCTTCCCTTTAACATTCTGCTAATGCAGCATAACTGATTTCTATTAGCTATGCTGGGTCAGTGTCACATGGGGTCACATCTACTACCAAATTTGTCATTTCTGAACAATTTTAGTTTTTGCTGATGATACGTTTTTAATAAGTCGTTCTATCTCAGGTTTAAGGAATTTATTCAAAATATGTGAACACTACGCATTAGAGATTGCTGTCAACTATTATTCACACAAATCGATATGCTTGGTCATTGAATCAGTTTCTTTCAAATTACTATATCCCCCCTTCCCTGTACACTTTAACGGCCATGCTCTTATTTATGTAAACATTTATATTTATGTTAGTAATATTTTTAATCTGATCGATCAGGTGATGTAGATGATACATTACAGATATGCGTGTACTCGAACAAACAAGTAGAACGTAAATTTAAAGACTGTTCCTTGAATATCGATATTATATCATTCAAATCTTATTGCTGTACAATGTATTGTGCTCCTCTGTGGAGAACCATTACTCAATGTATGAACACGAGTCTTCGTTCCATATTAGGCCTGCCAAGATGGTAAAGTGCGTATAACAACATGTTTGTAAATTATAACGTATTCAGTTTTGGTGAAGCAATGAGAAATTATGTATTCTCAGTGAAGACAAGAATATATGTTAGTAAGAACTGTACCTTGAAATCTCTGTGGAAACATAATATTCGTTAACATTCTCGTATTATTAGTAGACGGAACAAATTGCTCTTTATTTGTGAAATATAATTTCATTCTTAACAAGGCATGACATAACCAATTCTCGTATATGTGTATGTATACTTGTACATAATATATCTACGGTCTTTTGTGTTTACAATACTTCTATTTTATGTCTATATTTTAATTTAGATGTATAGACTATGTAGTGGGAAATACAGAATTATTATCTTATCTTAATATTAATGCTAATGATATTTAATTAATGCTAATGATAATAATAATAATAATAATAATAATAATAGCAACAACTAAAGAGAGCGTTGAATATTTTAGAAAATCTTTAATGTGCTTTACAACATCAAGTTAACACATAAGGACATGAACATAATCCTGATATAGACAACACACATCACATGAAATCTCTTCACAATCACTATAAAACAAATGCATTGTGGCTGTAAAAAACACAATACATAAACATGGGTTTACAAAAGTAGCCTAAATAAACAAAATGAATTTGCAATAGAGTTTAAATCTAAGAATACTGATTAAAGGATGAATTTTAATTTTGTTCTTGCTGGTGGAAAAGACGAGTCTAAGCACTCTTGAATGTGATCATGGTCTCTTTGTTTCTGTGATCATTCTCAATAGCTACGCTCTGATGTGTGAATTAATTTTGTCCATAAGTCTTCGTGCTTAACTTTGGCATTCTACGAATACGAGCGACAGATGATGTGTGCAAGCTGCTAGCATAAATGTAAACATGGGGAGAGATATTTCGAACCAAATACAGTCAAGTAAATGAAACATAAAGAATAGATTTTATGTTTAATTCTACTGCGAACATGTAGTCAGTGGCTTTTATGAAAAAGTATGGTATACTGATCAGTCCCGCGTGCTCTAAGAATGATTCTGGCATCAGTGTTTGGACCTTTTGACGTTTTTGCATCAGACACAATGGCAGACCTAGAAGAAGAGTATTACAATAGTTAAGTCCTGAAGGTGCTAATACATAAACAGGGCTGTTGCTGGCATCAACTGTGAAATGATTGTGATTAGTGCTAATGCGTGTAAGCTCCAGGTATGCTGATTCTCTCCATATATATATTGCGACTGTATTTCATAAAAGAACATATGTGACAGAAATAAACTATTATTATGCGTAAATTAAACCTTTTCATGCGACTTAGCCCAATCCACAGAAAGTTGAAAAATTATTCTAGACACGTACAAACCCCACCATCCACTGAGACATTAAAGCCAAAGGTGTCATTTCAGTCTTATTATTCAGAATATAATTAATAACTGTCAACACATGCAAAGCATCTATTTATAGATCCTATGTAACTACTACTCTTTTGAGATTCTCGTATCACGTTTATCAAACTAACCAAATATACTCTGTTCACTTTACAGTCATGTATACAAGTATGTTTAAAAATATTAGATAAAATCATGTACCAGGAGTTACAATAATACTGATATACCTAAACTCTGTCAGACCAGATAACACACATCGTCTCAGTTTTATTGCGTTACCTCTTATCGGCACGCAGCTTGTAGCATATGTGTCTGTACCATGGAACATATTGGAACACATCTTACTCAATTCAAGCTTGTAGGTGCATGCTTATCAAACATTTGACGAATGCCCAGGTGAAGTTGTTCAATAGTATATAGTTGTTAGATAGACAGTAATGTCGTTAGTTCACTGAGTTATCTTAATCGATGTAACATTTTAAGTGTAAGTGGATCAGCGACAGATGATGACTAGGTGGACGGATGAAAATAATGTCCATTGTCCTCAGAAAAGTATTTAGCAATATCTATCTCGAGAGATCTGTAATGAAAATGATGCATTCATAATATAGGAACTATGATTATGATAAATATTATAAATGTATTATTATATACAGAGCGAAACACACAAACAAAAGATAAAATAAAAAGCATAAATACAAAGTTCGAGAGCTCTACAGCACAACTTGGTATCTATGGTAAAATAAATATAGCCACAAAATTGACATGATTGATATAGGCACAAACCACCATCTTTTATTTTATATAACATTAAGACAAACTGGTCAAAATAGATTTATCTTCATCCATACATATTACAGAAAACATAGTTATTATGCCCCACTCCATAAAAGTACATTTATATTGGTTACTTCTTCCATGAAATAGATATTACCTTGAACAACGTATGTCCTGATTTGATTAAAAGGTCCAGGTATTGAACATTTCGTGGCTACGAGCTTTAAAGACACGCACATATATCGTTTAATCCTGCGTTCCTCGCGCCTCGTACGTAAACATAACATTGCTTTGTTTGCTTCTTAAAACACCGCTTGATCAGCTAAGCCAATTTTGTTTTGTACATTTAATTTGTTTTATGTGCCTAACGTGTGTCCATGATTCGACTTTGAAGACAGAATGTTTCAATAGCTAACACTTGACCATGAATGTAGTTGTTCATGGTCCGTCATATTTACATTTAAGCTAGGTTTCTCTGTTAGAAATCTTCACATTATATTACGTTATAGGTCAAATGAAATGTGTATAAATAGTCATTCGATAAACAAATAATTAGTTCCTGTTATATATCAGTATGCGGTAATCCATGATCATTGGCTGCTGTTGTGTTATTGACATTAACTATAGTTCGATAGTAATTCTGTATTTAATGTATTCATTGCAATTACCGAAATAACGTTTCACTTACCGAGTTATATGCACTACTTTGAATTTATTGCGAACTTATTCGAATACATTCTGGATTGTATCATTATGTTAGGTCAGGACTTTAAAGACTATTGGAATTCATTTGGCACATTCTATACCTTTGGAACTTTGACATGATACTGTAAGTATCTCATGCATTTTCACTTTTAAAACATTTGCTTGTTGACTTTACTAAAATTGCTCCTTTAATTTCTTTCCGTGATATTAATTAAGACAAGGAGTCGTAACAGATTAAACTTTCTTGCAACAATTTTTATGACATGATCTTTTGATCAAGAGCTGCAGGTCTCGCAATATTGTCTGATTTAATTCGAGATGAACAATTTTTAAGAAATTGTCTATCAAACCTTTTAAAAAAAATATGCTCATCCAGCAATGATGTGGTTTCGATATCAAACACAGCTTGTTCTTGAGTTCAATGTCAGCCGGGTCCCTTTAGCGGTGCTTAGTTTGATTTAACGTTTTAGAGGAGTACTATATAATATGTTGTGCCAGAACTGTATTAAAGAGTGTTTCCATGTCAACCATGTGAAAGGTGTGTCTTCCATTAAAACCAGATATAAAATAACAATATAACAATATACAAAACACGAAAATTAAAACTAGTTTCCCATTTGTGATCAGACCAGATGTCATCGGTACAATCCTAACATTAACACCTTTCACACAATCGGATACCAATGTACCATCCAGTCCAGTTGAGGCTACTCAGAGTCGAAACATAGTAAAACAGCTTTGTTAGTACCACCAAGTGTTACCAAATAGATCTTAGCTGGGAATTATCCTTACGTGTCAGGAATATCACGGGCGAACGGGTCTCTTGTTTTCAACAAAAGAATAATACCTCTGGAGAGCGTTGTGGGTCGGCGCCTTAATGTTATAGGAACAAGTCCCTACCTGATGATATGACCCAATGCATAACTGATTTCATATATTGATATATCAGCGACTCTAGTTGCTGTTATGAAAGACAAATTGCCATACGTTGACAGA
The DNA here is from genome assembly GCA_028554795.2 of Sinohyriopsis cumingii. NCBI lineage: Eukaryota > Metazoa > Mollusca > Bivalvia > Unionida > Unionidae > Sinohyriopsis > Sinohyriopsis cumingii. The sequence goes on from CM068828.1 coordinate 112,496,237, forward strand.
ACGATGACATTAAATAGAAACTGCAGGCAATCTGAAAAGTTTAGTAAAAGTCTCTCTGATGGCCTAGCAGGAAGAGTACAATTCATGTGAAGGAAATACCTGTAAATTCGCTAGTGTTGGATATGCTGTGCGACAACAGCAAAAACGTGCAAGAGACGGGTGGGAGGAGTATAGACTATAAGCCAGACCATTGATATACCAAAGCCTGATCGACGAACAGCGAACCAAATTATGGACACATAGAATTTCCAGTTGAGGGGACAAAAACCTAAAACCAACCGACACGCGATTAAAATGCACTGTACCAAGACGGGTTGTCCTCTGGTTATTAATCTAGTATAACACACATGGCAGCAAGGTGTGAAGGAGCAGGCCCGGCCCTACGGAAAGGCGAACGAGGCAACCACCTTGGGCCCCGCCCTTTCAGGAACTCAACTCCGCAATGCAATGTATTTGCTTGCGATCTCGCTCATCGATTGCTGCCTTCGGACCTCGCATGCTGCCTTGGGCCCCTCACATCCTAGGGCCGGGACTGAGAAGTAGGAGGATACGGAACAGGATACGAAGCATAGTTTCCAGAGCCTCCACGTGCAATAATCAGCACAAGCTCATCAAAGAGGGGGAGAATATTGTTGGTTTGGTGAATGGAGCGGAGACAGAATTCGGATAATCAAGGAAGCGCTGCAACTGTCAACAAGAATTAAGATGGTCTGTGGGTTCGAACAAAACTGCATTGAGATGGTTCGAAGTGGAATTAATATGAACCGGAAGTATTGATTGAAAGACAGTGGTTTAATTTGCATATTGAATTGTATTACTAATATTAAAAAATTAATAATGGATCGTTTTTTACGTTGGATTTATAAATAAAGCGTTTCATTTGTGTGTTAGAACATAATTGTTTTTAATAAGAGTGCAAATCGCAAAAAATGACTTCCATGCTTGCGAATGTAAAGTTCAATTTTATTCAAAGTTCTTAGCACACCTAAATACTCAGTCGAATTTGAATATTTCAATCAAACATAATCACAGTCTTTTGTTCAATATTGAAGATAATTGTATTTTCAAATGAGACCAGTGACACTAACTTTATTCCTTTCTTTGCAGTTTATTGATATTTTAGATGTGCATTCGACGTGCATCTTCCATTGCTTAAGGATTTGAGATCGATAGTTTGCCGAATCAAATTTACAGTGTAAGAACAGCTTTCTCTTGATATGGGGTTCATAGTCTCAATGATCTATCTTAATAAGGTCAACATTGCTCCTTCTTTTCGGTGAGTTTCTTATTCTGGTACAAATATTTTTGGAAATGTGGTATAAGATACGTTAATGTGTTAACATGCTCTTTAGCACTAACTTGCCATCGCAGAGCCCATGGATGATGATTATTACTGCAAGACCCATATCATGACGGATTTCCCTGAGGAGGATACTTATATGAATCTTAGTCAAATTGTATATATTCAAAACTGTCAGTGATATCGCTACATTGACATGTAACCCTCTTCCAGATGCCAAAGGTATGGGAGCTAACAATAGTACCCCTCTTACAGCATTTCAACTTTGGGACATTATAACTACATACGGACATACAGACGGATGGGCAGGTTGAGGGTATAACAATATTACCAATACTTTAAAAAAAGTTATGGCAACTATTTAATCCCCTTACTAATAGCAGAGTCAAATTGTGGATACATGGGGAAACTTATAACCACAATAATGAATCTCTTATTCCAATGAATATACTTCTGAATGATATTTCCCAAATGTATTTTTAACAGTCTTATTTTTGCCGCAAGTAATATTAACAAGATTGAGCAAACATGTATTCCTTCTTAATATCCACGTTGGTATTTTCCAAGTAAAGTTATTATGACTCATTCGACACTTTCTATTGGATCGCAGTTTATGAGAAATAACTGTATTGATTTACAACTGCCCTATCTTTGTGTTTTGTATTTGTAAGGAACTTGCATTAATTTTATGAATACTTTTATGTGTAGCAAGTAATATTTATAGAAGGATGCTAATGCGTAATGAAAGCATTGGATATATGATAAAAAGCATAAAATCCGCGTCCCACCCAACCACCATTCTCTAGCAACGCTTACTCATTTTTCGTTGCTTGTTAACAACAGACATGACACATAATGTTGACAAGTTTCAAATAGTTTATCTTCTTAGTCGGTATTACTCATCACAATTCAACATGCAGCAACCGATGTGTAACACTTATATTGGTGAAAAAGTAGAGAATGATGCAATATATATACAAAATTCAAATATTTCAATTCAATTTATTGATAATGTTATGTTTGTATGTTTGTTTATCACGTAATGTAGTGATATATTTATTTTCCATCAATAATGGCTTTTTAATAAAAAATAAAAATAACATGTCTAACAACAAATTTGGACGCTGAATTTGTTCTCAATATGTATCTAATGAGTATGATTTAGAGACGGTTGATCATGGGTTACAATTAAGGAACTTTTTGGCAACACTGCAAAGTCTTCATTGCTTTATTACAAGAGAATCGTACATGAAAAATGAACTTACTTGTGTATGATGAATATTTGAACAGTTTACACGTTCATTATACAACGTTACGTGTGGATTCCCTATACACTCGCTTGACTGTCAAACTAGAACAATGTTCAGTAATGAAGATAAACTGTTGTCAATCTAAAGTTTCCAGCTTAAAGTTGCTTTCAATTTTAAATAAGGTTATTAAAACTAATTGCGCATTTTTTTACCGCACGTAAGTAAATCAAAGCTTTTATGGTATTTGTCATCTGACGAAATAGACATTATTTTTGGGGAATTTGATTAACCTGGTTCAGTTTAGTTGAATGAATACTATAGGATGAAACTGCTTAGGTAAGGCCGAAATCTGACGTTAGAAAGATAGCTGTCATTATCCACACTCATTCTTCCTTGGTAACATAACAGAGTGACTGACCGATAAATTCGGACTTTCAAAATAGGCGTTTGAATTTTTAAATTCATTAAACTGCATTGCTGGTTAGCATCACGAAACAAAATTTGACATTTTAAATTTGTCGCATAGAGAAACTGATCAATCAAGGCTGGAACAAATTCTGATCATGAAACCAATGATAATAGATGATACTATTTTAAACGATACGTAAACATCTCGACTTCATTTTGTGCACAGATTCTTGGATTCTTACTGGCAAGTAACAAAACAATATATTCTAAAATGTATAGTTTATTAAGATATATCAGGCTATCATAAATAGTTTCCTATCTAGGTAAATCTATTTCGGAATTCAGGGCGATATAAGCACTTAACACACACACACACACACACACATATTTATTTCGGCTGCACATATCAAAATGAGTGCAATCATTATTCAAACGTGATCAGTTACAAAATGTAAAATTACTTACACAGTACATACTAATAGAGATAGGTAGGGATTTACATGTACAAGACAGGAAAATGCTCAATATTTACGTACAATTATTTCGCAAACTTCATTAACCTATTCTCTTTTATTCAGTTGGAATCTTTAATGCAGTGTACACTCAGGTTGGTAATTTGTTTAAATTATGGTCTTGAGAATCAAAAATGAGAAACATTTATAAAACTGTTCTCATAATTAGGTTGACGATTTGTTTCCTGATGCATCAAAATATATAAATAATACATGGGTAAATATTGCCTTAGAAGCTCAAACATTGTGTCTTAAAAATTATTTGTCAATCTATTTAAAACAATACCAATATACCCCGGTAAAAGCTTTGCTCTTTCGAAGCGTCATTTAGCTTTAATAAATGAAAAGACTGCGGTCAAATGTGTAGTAGAATGGGATGAAATAGAAGATGTTAGATAAGAACAATAACTTGGAAGCTTCAGTGATGAAAGTATGTTACGGAAACAAACAGGCCGATTATTTTTGGAGTAGTGTTCAGATAGCATATCCGTATTACACAGAATACAGACTTAGATATGTCTTGGGGAATTATTTAAGCAAAGTATCAACAATTTACAGTATTATTGTAGCACGTTATCAACGTCTTAATGGATTATTGTTGCATGTTATCTACGTCTTACTGTACTATTGTAGGATATTAAATACAACTTATTTAATTATTATATTTGATTATTGTAGGACATTATCTACGTTGAAATAGGGTATTGTATCACATTATATACGTCTTACTGTATTATTGTAGCACATTATATACATCTTATTTAATTATTATATCACATTATCTACATTTCAATGGATCATTGTAGCACGTTATTTGCACTTTAATGATTATTGTAGCACGTTATTTATGTCTAATATTATTATTGTATACAATTATATGCGTCTTAATGGATTATTGTAGCACATTAGCTAGGTCGTTTCGTATTATTGTAGAACATTATATACGTCTTAATGAATTATTGTAGCACATTATCCAGGTCTTACTGGATAATAGTACCACATTATCTGGGTCCTACTGTAATATAGTAGAACATTATATGTCTTAATGGATTATTGTAGCAAGTTATCTACGTTATATTTGATTGATGTAGAACACTACATACGTATTATTTGATTATTGTAACACAATATCTGCGTCTTAATTGATTAGTAAAACTCATTATATGCGTCGTAATAAACTATTGCAGCACATTATCTGCGTAATAATGGATTCTTATAACACATTGTCAACGTGACATGGATTTTTTTAACACATTATATACGCCATAATCGATTATTCTATCACATAATCTACGTGCTCCTAGATTATTGTTGCAATATATCTGTCTCTTAACGAATTTTCGTAAAACATTATCTACGTCGTACTGGAATATTGTAGCACATTAACTACCCCTTTATTGGGACTATTGTATCACATTATATATGTCTTACTGATTGATGTAACATATCACATACATCTTACAGGATTATTGTGGCACATTATCGATGTCTTAATGGATTAAAAAAGCACAGTAAAGTTATACAGTAGGATATCTAAACTATGTAAAGTAGCTAGACTTATTTTAAATTCTAAAACAAGTAGACCAACCTCCCACCGGGTGTTCTGACAGGTAGAACTATGAGTGAAAGCCAGAACCCGGTCCATAACATTGTGGAATGATCATCATATGTGACGATATTTAGCATGTCGTAAAACCGGTACGAATGTTTAATGCCTTAAACACATGATTTTTTAAATTATATATTTTTTAGACATTAACATGATAATTTTGTTCTACATTTAGAGTAATGCAAAAAACTATAGTTTCTAACTTGTTTATAAAATTTTGATTCTTCACAGTTTATTAATTAGATAAATATACAAATATTATTTTTTAAATTATATATATGTTTTAAATCTCCCCGTGTTGACAAATGGCCTGAGGCTCGTCTGTTAATCTTAACCGACTTTGGTAGAATTGATATCTAATCGGAAGTGAGGAAGGGTGGGGCAATCAATACGAACCAGAATTTAACAGTCATTTGGGCTGGGAACGAATAAGTGTTTTGTAAGCCGTCGTACTGGTCAAGCAGCAATATACTCCGAGGAAGCTACTCGTGAACTGGCGGGAAAACCCTTAGTACATTCTAAGGACAGAAATTTTCGTAACGGTCAGTGGGTTATTTACTCCATTGTTGCAGAATGTTACGGCATTGTAATTGTAATTATGTGCAGTATGTATATTTACTTACTAGAATCATTAATACGTAGAATTACCTTTGTATTGTTTAAGTTACATGAGTACTTGAGAAATGAGCTGTGATTATGTAGATTGCTAGCTAGTAGTCAGAATTAATATTGTAATTCGCTATTTGGTTACTTCATAATAAACTAGTGTATTTATTCATGTGATATTCTAGATTCTGAAACTGTTGAATTGAATTGTAACTTTGGAGATGGTTGCAGTGTGTAAACTTCAATAATATGGATATTTGAATATTTGTATACACTTGTGGGAGTGTAATATCCAGAAATGCATCTGATTGTTGTGATAGTGTTCAGAATAATGAGATTAAGAATATATATATATATATATATATATATATATATATATATATATATATATATATATATATATATATATATATATATATATATATTTGATGTGACGCAATTTAGTGATGTCTGTATGATAAGTAGGATACCGCTCTTTATTGCAACGTTGTTTTCTATAATAACGTGTGGGTTTTCGATGTTCACGAATGCGCGACCGAAGATGTAGATAGCCTTTATCTGATGAGTGATTGTTCATTTAGTGTGAGGCGAGATGGCTAACGAAGCATCCTAACGTCCTTGTGCTTTTCTAAGGAATCTTTTGGGGATAGAACTACCGGGCAGTTAAGTCCCGAGTCTCACAGAAGGGAGACAGGATAGAACAAAGCAGTAGAGAGAGAGAGAGAGAGAGAGAGAGAGAGAGAGAAGGAGAAGGAGGAGAGAAGGAGGAGGAGAAAAGGAGACAAGAAAGGGAAGAGTATAAGAGGAATCGTAGTACGGAGAACGCCGGAAGGAGGAAAGAAATTGTCAGAGTAGAACATAGATGAGAAGAAACCAAGTACAGGGGAAAGCCATCTCACAATATAATCACGTGATGAAATAGCTTGTTACATGGTCGAGAGGATTTTGTTGTTGTTGTTGTTGGGTTTAACGCCGTTTTGCAGCACAAGAAAGGCTATACATGCCGGCCAGCATTAATGGTGGAGGAAGAACCTGGAAAAAAACCCGGGAAGAACCACCGACCCACGAGAAGCTACTGGCAAGCTTTCTCACATATGCACATAGGCCGAACCCGCGACTCGAACCCACGCAGACAGAGGTGAGATGGCAGTGATCCGTAACAATGAGCGCTTTAGACCACTCGGTCACTCGTATGCCCCATGGTCGAGAGGAGGAAGATTGGTTGATAAATTAATATCGTTTAAATTGTATTAAGTTGTTATTCTTTTGAATTTCACCTTTGTGTTCTCAATAATTCCATAGTAATTTAAATAAAATATTGGGAGCACCCCACCCCAACTCATAGCAGAACGTCGTAGAACTCCACAATATATATATATATATATATATATATATATATATATATATATATATATATATATAGAGAGAGAGAGAGAGAGAGAGAGAGAGAGAGAGAGAGAGAGATAGATAGATAGATAGATAGATATAGATATGTGTGTGTGTGTGTGTGTGTGTGTGTGTGTGTGTGTGTAAAGCAAGGATCTAAAACGGCATTTATTAATTGATGGGTGAGCTATTATATATATTTTCATTGAAAGGTCACATTTGTTCATAAACATTAAGATAAATGAATACAATCTACAGGTATAAAGTTTTAAGTAGTATGGGGAAATGTCGACATTTAGTGGCATATGTAATATGCTAACGTTTAACTGACTCACATCTCTAATTGCGGAGAAGACGGATATTATCTACAATGATTGAACGATAAGTTACATATTAGCGAACCAACAATATTGACTCTGAGGTGCTGCCAAATAATCGAGAGATATATCTGGTATGGAGAAAATAAAGTTCGGGTCCAGTGTTGTCTACTATAAGCGAGTCGGAATCAACGTTTCAAATGTAATCTTATTTTGTAGTAAACCATAACAATATTTCAAGCACAAACAAGCTGTCACTGGATTTTCGCCTACATCCCACTCAAGCCCCCGCCCCCAACTTCCCTAATGCAATTTGAAGCTTGGCTGAATCTAACACAGATATCGTACCAAGTCCTCTCTGGAACAAAATATTGCTGTATCTGGCAATATTACTGCAAATCATACCGAAATCTTGTAGGCGAACAACAAAAATTATCAATAATTCTCTATATGTTGACCATGATTAATCATAAATGTCATTCATATCATGCTGAATTATGAGGCAATTTTCTAACATGTTATAAACAACATAATATCTACTCAGTTACGTAGCTTCTTTCCTGACCGTGGAAGCAGGGAAGCATGCAATTTGATTCTTCCCTTATCGATAATAATTTAAAATGGCAAAGTGAAAATAGATTTTAAATAATACAAAAGTTATTCCAGCAGAAAATGCGGGATAGCTAGATGATGTGTTAAACCACGCATACAGCCCAAATATTGCTGTTCATATTGGGAGCAGATCTTTGCAAATGTGTATTGCTATGAGATAAATTATGGCTCACGTTAATTTTCTTCGATAATTCGCCTAGTAAACTCAGTATCAATGACACCAAGGATTTGCTAGTTAAGCAGCATTGTACAAGTCAAAAGTAGATCATCATTTTCAGTTAAGATTGTAAAGGTAGCATCGTGCAGTATCCGTATCTCATATGATTTTGACTATTTCAAGTATCGCTGTTTATGCTATATTTTTAACATTGCTATAGTTTAGATACCTTACAGCACACTGTAATGATAATACATTAACGCCCTCTGTTATAAACAATAGGTACATGTCAACCACATGACCCAGTTACACAAAAAATATTGCTATCATTGAGTCCTACTTGAGAGCAGAATAAAAGGAATGTTTTTGCCATATTTATATGCCGCAAAAGAATACACCCAGCTAGAAAGGGCATCATGACAAGGTAATTATAATAATAATATAGATGCTTCTGCTCATCATGATTAGTTCAGGATGGAATATCCTGACTAAAGGTCGAGGTCATTCAGACCGATCATTCAGTAATCACCAGAGTTGACATTACCGTAAATGTACATAGATAAGGTTATCCTCTTTGTAAATGCTGATAACAAACTACCACATCACTGTAAACCAATTGCATTGAAACCAGTTGACACATCGAGTAATGACAGAAAAGACCAGTTCACGTAACAATTGAAGATAGCTTATATTAAAAATGAAAGATCCTTTAGATAAATGATATTATGATCCAATTAATAATTTTCCAAAATAAGATCTATATAATTTTTGAACAAATATCAAAGCGTTTATAAACCACTTTTACTTGTACCTGTCAGCTTTTCCAGATTTTATATTGCTGTCATTCAACGCTCATTGATTCGACAAAAATAGGGAAAGGATAGCTATATAAAATAAATTTGCGTCGCAACTATCACACTGGATCTATCTATGCAAACTATTTGACTTCCACGTAAACTCATTATTGAAATATTGAAAGCTTACAGCACTGGGTGGCGGACCATAGCTGTCTTTAACTAATCGACACCATTTGCAAATTAGAGAGCAGTGTGTTCATATAGGAAACAATATATAAAAGGAAATCACAGCAACAAAAATTATCTTACATCTTTCCAATGATTTAGTACTATTTGGAAAGATGAATGCTAAAAGTGTAGAGCTTCTCAAATTATATTAGGTTTGTACTCCCACATGTATGTATGTATGTATGTATGTATGTATGTATGTATGTATGTATGTATGTATGTATGTATGTATGTATATATGTATGTATGTATGTATGCATGCATGTATGTATGTATGTATGTATGTATGTATGTATGTATGTATGTATGTATGTATGCATGCATTAATTATTATTAGTAGTAGCATTATTAGCAATGGGATAAGATAATAATTTCTTTATTTCATAATACATGATGTATTCATTTGAATTAAAATATAGCTACAAAATAAAGTATTTTAAACACAAAATGTCATAGATATATTGTGTACAAGTATGCACATCTACAACAAATACGTATATCCTGTTTTGTTAAGGATGATATTAGTTTGCACATTAAAAGAGCACTTTTTTGTTCCGTCTACTAATAATACGAGAATTTCTTCGAAAATCATGTTTCCAAGGTGATTTCAAGATACAGTTCTTACTAACAGATATCTTTTTGTCTTCATTGAGAATATATACATTCTCATTACTTCACCAAAGCGAAATACTTTATAACTTACAGAACGGATGGAGGCACTATTCTATCTTTGCAGGCTGAATATGAAACTAGTTGTAAGTTCATATATTCACTAATGTTTATCCACAGACTAGCATAATACAATGTCCAGCAATAAGATTGGATTGATGTCATTTTGATATTCGATGAATAATTTTTGAATTTACGAAATATATGTTTGTTCGAGTACACAAATATCTGTATTGTCTATTCATATATTCATCACCGGAACAAACATATTTTAAGATATTGCCCACATAGGAACACTTATTGACATGAATAAGAGTACAGTGGAAGGATATGGCAATTTGAATGAAGCTGACTGAGAGACCATGCATACAGATTAGTGTATATTATAGATGATATAATTCTCTAATGCGTAGTGTTCACGTATTTCTAATAATTTCCTTAAATCTGAGATAGAAAGACTTATTAATGACGTATCATCAACAAACATTACAATTGTTAAGAAATGATAAATTTGGTAGCATATGCAATCCCACGTTACACTGGCATAGCTTATATATTGGAAAGTAATTATGTTGCGTTGAAGGGAAGCAACCTTTCCTAACCACTATATCCAGTGTTGTACGGATTAGCTCTCAATATGTTCAGTTCAGCACTGTAAAACAAAATTCTTCAATAATTGTGCATTTTCAAAGCCCATGTAGTGAGGTGCAACTGATACGGTTCAGAAGAGATAGAGGGGTTAGGTGGATGAATACTTCGATCTAGCTACCTTGAATTCAAGCCAGTCAACAATGGGAAGGGTTACATCATGTATTTGCTGTTTGTTATCCCTGTTTGTTTAAAAGCAATTTCAAGCTAATGTTCGTCAGCTTTAAATGTATATAGATACCAACGAGAACAAAACATACAAAAAGCAGCGTGTGTGTGTGTGTGTGTGTGTGTGTGTGTGTGTGTTCCTTGTATTTCTCTTCCCTGTAAGTTTGAATTAAATATCAACCACATTGATGGCTTGCCACTATCACTGTCATTATTTCATTTGTTATATATTTAGAGTGTAAAGTCGCAGAAATTGGAATTTGTCAACTCATATCATTTTCATGGTCCTTACTATCATATTACAAATGCTGAAAATATTGCAACAGAGCATTTGTCAAATGATTATTTTGAATCTCCTAAGGTGACTCACGTATATGCAGGAAAATGATCAGAACAAACAATTGTTAAACAATATATGACCATATATGAGACACAATATGAAAATAAACAAATTAGTCCTCAAGACAAGAAACCAGTATTTTATTAAAAAGATGTACTCACATATTATGTACAAAGTACACAATGTAAACGACTTGATATCTACATAATGATGGTTGCAGCGGTTTGATATTTAAAACAAATTTGACTGAATAAAAAAAGAGATAAGAAGAATTGAAATCGGAACCTTATGGTTTGCATTAAGAACTGTTCAACACAGAATAATGCCACGGAAAGACTAGTAGTGCGACTCATTCTAGATTATATATGTTAGAGGTGTGAAACAGATTATGCGTGACATGCAGATGCAATGAAAGTATCTTAATCAAGACAAATATTTATGACATCAGACGTTTAAATATTTCACAAACATAGTTTTTACATCAGCGAAGTAAACTACAGCAATATGTAGTTTAATATTTGTAAGCAAAATAGTTAATGCACTTGGACATTAAAGCAATTTAGAATAGAGAAAAAATGTCAACAAGCATCAGTTCAATACTTAAGACAAATACCCATTAGATAAGCAATTAAAACAAAAAAATTCAGCAAAACGATGAAACATTATCTTACCATTGTTAGAGCTATTACTATGTTAGCGGTGGGTAATGAATAAATAGGTGGCGGTGATAGTAGTATGAAAGGTAGTATAATAGCGTTCGTTGAACCAAAGACTGTACCATATAACCAGGTATACGATTAAGTTAGCAGTCGGAGTATCAACGTCATTGCCTATCATCAATCACAATCTGATAGGATGGATTTGGTCGTTTCTCTATTAGCGCATCTTAAAGTCGTGTTTAATTGTAACATTAGATGGTTTTGTATTGGCCGTTTTGATCAAAGTGGTACAACCGGGAACAACAGGAATCAAATGAGAAATATAGATGGCTCTATCTCTCATAGTTCATTGATATGGGTGAGAGCGCGGGAATAGGCACTACTGTAAATTCACAGTATTTTGGATAGTGGTTTTATAATTATTTACTAATTTGAAACAGCATGATTGCGGTCGTCTTAAGTTTTATGTAAAATTTCATCTTCTTCATCTAACTCCCACTACTCCAAACTGTGACCAAGAAGTCCTTTCTAAGATAAATTATGCTCAAATTTAGACAGAGAGCAATATCAGAGAGCAATATCGATATGCATGTTTATTAATGGGTATTCAACGTTCGTCACACATTTCACCAAATTAGATCGGGAACCAAGAAAGCTGAATATAAAGTTTCACGCATATATTATGCACGGATTTTACGATGGACAATAGATTCTAGCAATTCGTCTGTGCTTGTATAGTTTATCTCATAGTTAACTCTGAGCCAAGCACATTTGGATAAGAAATACAATGGAAAATGCCAACATTGATTTAGTTCAATAAGATGTGGTTTAAAGCATAATAACGAACATTTTACACAGTAACCAAAACATAATACCATGTTTTTTCTCCAATTAACCGCACCAGAGGTAAATCCGTTAAAATTGAGCCAGTAGGAAATAAAAATAACTTTTGTAAGTGCATGTGCATGGCACCAGTCACGACACTGCAAATACAAGCCTTCATACTCAAATTTAGTTTTCATTGATGTAGCATAAATGTGCCTGTTTGGTGAAGCATACATAATGTGAAAGAAACCAATCAGATACATTTTGTTTGACTCAGAGGTAAAACTATGATAATTTTTCTCTAATTAATTCATGACTACTAAAATCACAACTACACATTTACATCACAACTTCACAATTGCCTGCCTACCTCATAAATGCTTTGTTTTTCGTCAATACATTTCCGTAACGTAGCGCCGGTATTTAACTACCATACAATACAAATCACAATTCAAACACCAAATACCGGTAAATATTTGTACTATGCTACCTTACGTCAAATCATTATTTTAAGCCTCATTTCGATTGTATCTCTAAACAATATTTATCGTCTTGGTAAGAATAAAAGCCGTCTCCATATCACGTGATAGTCCCTTCTCATCTTTCGATTGTACGATTTACCAGTCTCTATCATGAATAATGCGCATGGCTTCACACACTCAGTGCCATCATACAAAATAAACGTTTGGTGTGTTCTGTAATGACGAGATCTTTACATGCGTTGGCTTATTCTTGAAGGGGATTGCCCTAAAGTGGCAAATGTTTGTACACCAATGTTAAACATGTGTTACTGTTTTGGACATTTTAAATTCTAAACCGTAGTCTTGCCAATCAAATGATTTTTACTGTAGAATGGCATGCATCTCTTTGATTATTTCATTTCAGAAAAAAGACCCAGTCTCCGAATTTCCACACAATTCTGACCATTCATCTTTTAAAACTCAAGGAAACCATTTTTACTTATATATACAATAAACATTATACAAAGATTCAACAAGAATATTTTAATTTAGTTTATTAATATGGATGTGTATCAGGTGAGAGTACTGCAGTATTTAGATTGAATTGATTTAGAATAAAAAAACATACTTATTGAATGTACCTGATCTGATTGTATAATTTCTAGCACAGTGTATATGTGTGTGTTCCCGTTCTGATGGTAAAATATTCACATACAGCTTTCTGTATAATTCAGTCAGATGTCCTCTCTTCAAAACTTTCTTGGGGCCCAACATATGGTTCCATAACGTTCTGAATGCGCAACTTATACAATGTCAAAACATTGATGTAAATTCACTTCGTGTACAAAATATTTACATAAGGGGAACAGTTTTGTCATTATGTCTTGGGGACAGCATTTACGGATAAGCGTTGTATATTGCGAAAACTTTTAAAACTAATAGTTCTTATGTCACATGTTTAGGCATGAATAAACAGTAAAACAAGAAAGCGTAAAAACAGCAAGCCTTGAAAAATACAATAATGTATTTCCATGAAAAAAAATTGTAAAAATTAAAATATATGAACTTAGTTTAATAGAATCAAATCACAAAATAATCCAAAATTAATCCAATAATACAATATTAGTAGTCCTAATAACAAAATGTTCTACTGATTTCACGTTGGAATCCAGACGAAGAATCCAAGATAGAAGACGAGGACGAATGCTGCAATATGTAGTCTGCAGTTCCTTGTAAAAACAAGAATTATCACTCCGGTTCCTGATAGCTGAATATTTTTTTATTAAAAAAACTGTTCTTGTTCTACAATATTACATGATCACACGTATTTAAAAAATAACAGAATTAATCATTTTGAATCCAAGTAACTCCAACCAAAAGTAATTTGAAATAAATCTAAATAGCACAACATACAAATATCAGTTTAAAAGACCAGCTTCTACTGAAATTAATTATCCCAAACATGGGTTATATCGCATTATTAACGTAAAAAATGGGTCACGTGATCATCTTCTCGAAGGTTATAGAAGGCAAGTACTTGTTACAGATCTCGTTTACCTAGTGTGACCCTGAAGAAAACGAATCATTTTACTGTAATAAATAAAAAATAAGAAAAAAATTGTTTACATCTTAAAAACTAAAGCCCATCTTGTCCTCGGAAACAACCGGTCATTTTAGAATAGAATAAAACATGTTTACAATGTTTCCTACAAATAACTCACATAACTCTACAGCTGGAGATGTGCAATTCCTTAAAGTTGACAAGACGTTCCGTAATGTAAATATTTAGACTTACGATGAGGCATTTATACAAAGACGATGCCGCAATACATTGTCTTTGCGCTGAAAGTATTCGGTTCATCCCATCGAAAGCATCTACCAGGTGCGATGTAAGATGAACCAAACACACTATTTCAAAATCTTTCAGAAATATCCATATATCAACCTCGAGTATCGTTGTACACAACAGAACGAAACCCGGGTTAATGCATTTGATAAATAAAAGGATTTAACCAATTATGTGACATTCTTTACCCCTACATCCAGTACAGAGGAATAGTTGGCTGTACGACTAACTGGCTCACTGCCTTTACATTTATCTTTTATGTATGCATATATTTACATACGCGGTTCAACTCAGTCTTCCCTATGCAGTGCTGAGTACAATTACGTATCCCTAAAATGCATAAACAAGGAAGATACAGGAAAACGAGTACAATGCCTAACAGTTAAGTGCAATGCTCATATTTTCCGGCCACTAACGGAACTAATATATTAAACAATTTAAGAAAACAAAACTCTTGATGGAACTGCGTGTGTTCCAATACAGTGAATAAAATGGCTTAAAAAAGACTTTCACAGGGACATAACAGATGAAGGAACAGACCAGGTTTTGGTTCAAACTAACTTTATTAGCCGCTGCAGCCCCAGTAGTTGCAAAAGCCGCTGAACTTGGTGCTACTGGAGCGGATGGTGGTTCAGCAACAAAAATAATAACAAGAAAATAAATAAAAAAGTGGAAGATGCCTAAGATTACCATGAACCACTTATGGATACGGAAAATGTATTAGACTTCAAGGAACACATTGTTGATTCTTCCTATGTCAAAATTTGAACTACTTGATGCTGCCCAAAAAATTAAAAGTAAAAATATCAGATTTGGTTTTATGCGTGATCAATTAACCAAACAGAAGTACAATGTTGAAACTGGTATTATTAATCTCGATAATAGTTCTGGTCATCGTACACGTTGGATTGCATATGCGATTGATCCACTTGGAATTATTTATTTTGATTCGTATGGACTGGCTCCACCAAAAGTATTTTTAAATTAGGTAAAAAAATAAAATCTCCATTCAGGTATTCAACATTACCGACACAAACATAAATCGATCCGCCAATATCTGGACGGGAATTAATTACTGTACTCGACGCTTCGTCATCATCAACATTACCACCTCATAAAGCTGTGCACGATTATACAAGTAAACACGTCATTTTAAACATATCTTAAAATATAATGGTGTATATTTACGGAAGATCTTCCTATAAACAACAACAAAAAACCGACGGAATAACTTATGAGAAAGTAAGTAAATGGATTAGTGATGAAATATATGAATTATTAAATCTTGCAAATGTAGAACCAAACGAAATGGTTGTATTCAAGATAAGCAAGGAAAAAAATCAATCTTTTTTTGAAAGTTATCGTTACAATTAATGAAGTCTCTGAAAATAGCATGGCCTTGTTTGATAGTAATGAAACATTTAAACCCAGTTGTATTATGTCATCGATATTAGATAATATTTTTGGTCGAGTACAAACATCCGGTTATACAATGACTGTTTCTCTCAATATGTCTAAAAATAACTTTGCTAATCATGGAGAACCAAAATCAAACAATGACGCTGTTACGTAAACATACATCCTTTCAATGATGAACTCTTTAGATTCAGTTAGTAATGAAATGACTTTATTTAGAACTGATTATTCTAATCATGTACAATTATTTATGAGTTTTCGTAGAAACATAAATATTACCAGTAATGAATGTTTTGGAAGTCTACCTGCAATCGATAATCGATATTACACTCTGACATAAAAATGTTACCGACAGTGTAGTAGCGTCTGGGCAATCATTATGGTTACCACTTAATAAATCTATCAAACATTGCTCTCAGCACTTGGCGTTACAACAGTTACGACATATATCACACTTTCACGGCGTTATCCACTACTAAATCCGTCAGGTGGTTCGTCTGCATTTATGTGTCTGGTGTTGGAGCAAAACGATGAGGAGACATTTACTGTGGAACACGAAAATAAACTCAACATGATTCATTATTGGTGTATTGAATTAGTAGCTAAACTCCAACCTACTAAAATATAATGATGATTCCAATCAGCGTTCAAAGCTTTAGATGTAATCAAGGGCTTGAGCGGCAAAAAAACTACACAATCGTTGACGAATATACATTCTTAACATAATTGTGTAATCTGTGTCTGCTGTTATTGATAGAACCTGTGTATTATTATCAACATTAAAACCATCACTAGCAATGACACCAGCAGCTGTATAAATTTGTGTCTCAGCTGCAACAACAATTACTGGTCGTCTTAATATTATTGAGAAAAAAATATGTACATGCACAAGTTCACAATTGCATGATTATATAATACAATTACACACATCGAAACTAGCATACCCACTATTATCATCGTTAATATCATCAAGTCTTAGTGACGGGAAAATATCAGATTTTGAGGTCACGGAGATGATTAAAATTTACAAAGAAGTAATGAATGTGACAGAATCCATGTCTGATTTAGAAAATCAGGATTTAGAAAATAATCATGATGATATTGTCAACTCCGAACGAACTACTTGAGCAAATTGTCGTTAATACAAATCCGTTAAAAACTAAAATGATATTGGTAAGCTCAACTAATCAAAAATTTAGTTTTAAGTTTCAAAACTGCAATTCCAGCGAAAGAAATAGTGCTAGCACAGTTACGAGTATATTTTAGCTGGCTAAATATCAGATCAAAATCATTCGATGGATTGCCAGCCAATAATTTGATCGTATTTTCATATAGCAATAAAGATAATGGAACGTCTGATTCGCAAGTTGTCAGAAGTCACACAAGTAAATATCAAATCGAACAAATCAAAGGTGAATTGGTGCCCAGAATTAAATCTCTAAGAGAATCAAAAAATATATAATACTGTTTACATCGTCGATATATATCAATCATGAAGCCGATCTGTTTTAGGATGGCCTGAAATCCCGCGTGTTTATCAAGGATCGACAGAACCAAAGTTAACCAAATTCCCCACAGATGAAAATGGTTTTAGAATAACTCAAAAATAACGTGAAGAAAAATCAATATTACACCCTGATCTTCGCTATTTATATCCTGCTTATATGAACAAATGATAAATTTTGTACATATTGCTCGAGAAGAAGCATTCAGACCATTATCTGATAAATTATAAATGAACATTAAACTATGTCTATATCATTAAAAAATTTATTTACAAATTATATTTTGGAATATCCTCATGATACTCTAAAAAAAAAATTTAAAAAATAAAATTA
This sequence comes from Sinohyriopsis cumingii, assembly GCA_028554795.2. Classification (NCBI taxonomy): domain Eukaryota; kingdom Metazoa; phylum Mollusca; class Bivalvia; order Unionida; family Unionidae; genus Sinohyriopsis; species Sinohyriopsis cumingii. The sequence goes on from CM068828.1 coordinate 112,514,289, forward strand.
TTGAAAAAACAACATTTGACTCAAATTATTTTTCCAGACCTTGCTTATATTAATAAAAAGGGTGGAAATTATAAATCATTCAAGTGCTGAAGGTTCTATTGAAAAATATACTTATAAAGACAGATTTATGAAACAAGAATTTGAAACCGGCGAAATCAAAAAATCAGTCAACGATATAATCAATGAAAACTTTCCAAAAATAGTAGCTTCATGGAGAAAAGTAAATCCAACAGCAGGTATTCTCAAACATAATAATGCACATGGTGAACGTCGCCATATTTCAACATGAATTGTAAATATAACATCAACAATTGCAGTAAATCTTGTATGTTATGCAATTGATTTCAGTTATCAAATATATCCTGAACAATCTAGTCTGGTAGAGCAAAGATATACACCGTAAGTAACTCATGGATATATGACAAGATGTTTTACAAATGCTGTTTATTCCATTTATATAATGTTATTTGGTTAAATGATTATTTTGAAAAGCTAGCGCGATAATCTTCATCACTTTTAATGACTTCATCATTATTATTTTTAGTTTTGTTTTCATGATATATTTTTAGTTCTCTTATTTTTTACCACCACGTTGCACACACAACTGCATTTTTCTTCTAACCCCATCCCTACATTTCAAACACGGTTTAGGTCCTAATCTATATATTCGTATATTTTGTAAGTGAAGTCCACATAATGTCTTTACCCAAGCTTTGTTAAAGGGTGTCGTAGAACCAATCATAAGCCGTTTGCATGTATTCTTTGTTTGAATCTTTAAATATATATTTGTCTTAATTATAATATGGATTAATTAAAGATATAATCAGCTATTAATATTAAAACTTCTGAATGGATATTCGATTTTGATAGAAAAAAAAACCTGACGCACGAAGACATCTATTGTAATCCGACGGAAATTCTGATCAAAAGTATCGTAATGCTAAAGGAGAATTTCGCAACGAGGTTATCGATGCTGTAATGAAAATCCAACCAGCGGCGACAATTATTATTTACGTCGACAATCATATTTATTTTTCTAGAGTAAAGTTTATTAAGGAAGTAGACGATACTTGGATTATCAGTGACAAACGTGACCTTGTCCTTCATAAGGAAAAAAGAAATCGCCATATTAAGTAAAAATTCCAACCTAGGAATGTTAACTGGTATCGACAAACCGTATTATGAAAGAGCGTATCATGTAACCGCAATTATTTATGCAATATATCTGCTGAATGATTTACAAAACATTCATGATCTAAGACCGATGAACTGTCAAGGCTAAATTGTGTATCCGAACAAGTAACAGAAGATTTTATAATTTCGACTCATGGAAATGGTTCAATGGATAAAAGGCATAAAAGAATGCATCATTTTGAATAAATAGTTGAAGATACCGGAGCCTCTATCAAAGACGTCGCTGAGCTAGTAAAGAAATTTAAATTTCCAGTAAAGATAAAAAGATAACTGGAGTAATTTTGTACGAATCAAAGTATAGATTTAAAGGAGCTTCGATTGAAAATATTGATAATAATGCGCATGCATTTACTAATGCAGTATCAATACTTCCACGGAATCGAATTGTTATATTTTACCAAGGAAATATATTTGATTTTAATAACCAAATAAGTAAGAAAGATCCTGTATCAGTATGGTCATTTCAGAGTTCCGATAATGGAAACTATGAATAGTTAAAATATTTATCGCACAGAATCATTCCAAGAAGATATATATGTGCGACAAAATACACCCATAACTATGTCATTCATGAAAAGTTGTTCAGTACTTGTACGATTCCATTAGTCGCGGCTCATTTAGCAATAGAGAAAAATTCGTGAAAGCCTTAAAGGCTTGATTTTCTCAATGATATAATATCCAGATCTGTCGAATACGGACAAGGTGGATTATCAAATATCATATACGATTATAAGGATGTTATCTCGGTTGATAAGGTTCCGTTTTATCCCGGATGGTTTCATGGATAGGAGAGTGTTCAAAGTATTTTCAGCGATTTGTATATCCATGAGATGACCAGAGTATCGATAAATGGAGCACTGCCAGATTTTGACTTGACTGGATTTGCTTTTTTCGAATCATTTAAGTTTGAGGAAGATGTTCATCCGATTTTTTATGTCTGGTTTGGCAAACATTTTTCAGAAACGAAATGTGTGCGCCAAATTATTATTACGATATATGTTCGACGTAATAATACTAGTATCTTTGATTGAAATTGAAGTAATTATATCATATAATTCGCAGACAGAAGCTTGGTTACCACAACAAAATAAATATTATGATGATGAAAATAATGATATGTCTGAGTTTGAGAATAAAATCGCAAAAGATCTTGGCAGAAAACTAAACGGTAAATTAACCCAAGTATAATCATATGATCATAAACGACAATGTACAAGATTAATTATAGATGAGGCTGAACTCGATCTTATAATCACTGATACGAACACTTAGAAAGACATTTATACGTCGAAGTAAGGTTAGTGTATCAGACGGAACTAAATTAGGTACAATTGTGTGTTACATTGATGGTGAGTCACCACAGTTTACTCATTTAAGATCTTCAACGCTAGCGTACGTTTCGATATATATATATTATCGATGATAAATAGAGTTTCTGAGTTTGCTGTTAGACTCACCAATGATTCATTTTATATCAATAACAAAATACAGGATAGCCAGAATCACTACATATCGGCACTTATGCATCATGTGGAGAATGGAGAATAAAACAAAAAATATACTTAATTATCCTGATCCTGGACTTCTTTGCGAAAAAGATATTTATTACCATAAAAAAATCAAATATCAAAATTTTCACCAGCACCATCTGCATTTGATCCTGTAGCTTGATATAAAACAGTTTACCTCAATTGGCCTGGAAGTTATGAAAAAAGAACACATGTTTTTTATATAGTTGTTTTAACATTTACGCAATACTCGCAAGACAAAAGATAATAAAGAAATATTAAGTAATGCACTTAACATAAATTCTTTCGATGGAAGGGAGATAAATGGACTCATGAACGAATGAGCTATTAATATATTCCAAGGAATATTGTGTCGGATGAAATATGCACCGTTTCATTAGAAACGTTAAAAATATTTATTGAATTTGTTATTGACAAAAATAATGCTGTAATAATGTGTGGCGATCATGGTCAACCATCACCTTTTGTTAGATTGTCTCCAAATATGGCTGAAATGTTGGAAGGAATAACTGATGTTCATCGAGAGCTTGATTCATAATTAAGAGAGTTTAAGAATTTAATCAGACTATAAACGAATACAATTCAATGTGAAATAATGCGCGTGATAATTTCAGAAGCACCTATAATCAATTTTCGGAAAGTATGGAGACCAGATGATTGATAGTTGCAAGTAGAAAGATAGTTCGTGATACACTACAAACACACTTTTTTTACATAATGATTTGTTTTCTTCAAATATACCAATACCGTTGTTTTATCGACCAAAGATACACGACGACCGAATATCAACGTTGATATACCAGGATCGTCAGAGACACAACATTTTGTGTTAAGTAATATTTAGTTTAGTGTTGTTGAGAGCCCCGTTACTATGGACAAACCTTAATGCACGCTATGATACGCGCAATGATCATTCATTCATCACAAGGACTTACCATTTCTTATTGTTTAACAAAGCTATCACACAAGGTAAACTTGCAACCCATTCGCAAGATCTCGTATCTTTCTAAATTATTTACTTTGCATATTAATTTCCAAATAACCTCTCAGCAAGTGTTCGATTATATCATTCAACAATTTCCTGATTACGATGAATTGCGGTATGTCCTCGTCTGATTTGACTTTACGTTTTTTCATGAGAGATGATACTGCACCTGCACCAATAATTTCCATGCCAGGATCAACCTGTATTAATCGTGACCATCGCATGTCTCCTCGTTGATAAATGCGTTCAAAAGCAGATGCAAATTCAGCTGATGTTATTGTTGATAGTCGTTCTACTTCCTTATTTATACTTGCAACGTCAAAGACAGTCAACGCGTATGTGTATGTGCGTGATTGATGTCTAAAACATTTAATAGCATTATGTAGTAAAACTTGATGAACTTCATTAGAAGTGCTGACATCAAAATGTTCATGTTAAATAGGTGGCGGTAGCTACATTTGTAATATTGCATGTCGTTCTAATCGTTCTAATCAATTATCTAAACAAGACGTGTACGATTTACTGCTTCAGCGAGTTTTCTAATCGCTGCTCTACCCTTCAAATATCCTCTTGGGTTAAAATAAATCGATTCCAATCGATTATAATGACCGGTTGATTAAAATTACCGATTCTTAATACTAGTTTACCTTTCATCGCATATCTTACCAACCTATTAGATAATGATTCTCTGAAAGATCTATTTTTTATCGAATTGAACGAATGATTCAACTTCACATCAGCAATATATTTTTATTATAATTCTGTACTTGTATAAGCTACAACATGAACGTGACATGCTTGATAAATATCAGTTTTGGCTACGCTCCAGTTCTTGATTCATCTCGTTCGTCAAGTCGGATATCAGGTCGGGTTCAAGGACCACAATAATTATATCCTGGGATATATATTTCTCCTGGGTATGTAACCCATGTAGTTACTGGTAATTTTATCAATGACGTAGCACTCATTGTGTTCATACGAGATGAAATAAATTTGTATTGAATTCTGCCACATTTTACATACGTGTCTGTAAGTGCAGATGTTTTATGTTTTATTGTTATTGGTGTTAATCCACTTGTAGGGGTGGATGCCCTGCATCGAACATATCATATATCCATATTATTTTTTATATTATTATATTTGTATAACATGGATGTCACTGATTTCTCAGCGACACGAACGCAAGAGCAAGTAAAACATCATCCAGTTTTACCAAATTATATCAAACGCAATAATCGTAGGTCCATCTGGGTCTGTTAAGACGCAATTATCACTTAATTTGATAATGAGATTTCTCAAATGGGATAAGTTTTATTTAGTAGGTCCGTCAATTGACGATCAGATATGTTACGATGTACTTAAAGATTTGTTAAAAAATTGCGAAATTGCTGGACTAGATCGGCAATGATATTATTAGGTTTATCACCGGTTTTGATGAAGCCCCCTCTGTAGATGACGTAGATGGATGTAGTAATAATCTCGTAGCATATGACGACGTAATGCTTGACAATCAATTAAATCCATCTAGAATCTTTTCTCGAGGCAGGCATAAAAACATATACGTGATTTACCTTACTCAGCGATACACACAAATACATAACGTAATTGGAGATAACTTCAATAGTTTAGTCGTGTTTAACGGAGACAATATATATACTCCTCGAAATATACATCGGACTTGGTGTTCAGGAGACATGGACATGATTAGGTTCAAAAACTTCTTTTCAAAGCAAAATCTTACCACATGGATTTATGCCAAAAATATTGCATGGTCCGCGTTCACGATAACGTATAGGTCTTAATAAAATATTTAATTGAGAGACTGATATAATAATGATTTAACTACTCACACATGAACAGCAGCAGAAAGGGTGCGACCACAAACGTGTCACGGTGGATAAACAAAAACATTATAAAAAATTTGAAAATCACAAACGACAAAAAAGGCAAAAAGACTAACCAAATTAGGGTAACTCTCGGACTTAGTTGGAGGCTTCGGTTTGACTTTATTGACCTTTTATTTTCATTTTTCCTAGGACGTTTTAATTTCAAAAATTGACCTTCCAGCAAGTAGTCTGTTCACCGTCTCTGCTGCTAAAATAAATTTTAAAAAATTGTACATGGCACCAGACACGAAAATGAAAACACAAATTGTAATACTCATATTTAGTTCTTCTCGATGTATCTTAAATATGCATGTATTCTGGCTGCAGTATAAATAATGTGAAACAAAGATCATATACATTTGGTTTGACTCAGATGAAAATAATCGAATATTTCCCACTCTTCCCTTGTTAAGTCAGTACCTTTTTATGTTATCTTTGTCTCTGTCTCTTTCTCTATCTCTCTCTCTCTCTCTCTCTCTCTCTCTCTCTGTCTCTCTCTCTCTCTCGGCTCTGTCAATTCTGTTTGTCTTCCTTCCTTTTTTGCGAGCTTGATATCATTTTGGCTGTTAGCCTCTTGTTTTCCTTAATTTATAAGGACCCGATGATAACAGTCGCAAATTTTAATCTAAGCAATCAATGATCACAAATACCCAACATTAAATGTATAAAAGGCTTCTACACTAAGGGAAAAGCAGAACATTAAGCATGTTACATGCACGAGGTCTCTTTAGTGAACGAATGAAACAAACTATAATAATTTTCCTCTAGTTAATGACCAACAATGCCACAAGTACAATTTGGGTCACAGCTTTACAAATTGCCTGCCTAACTCAAAATTTATCCTTATTGCATTGCCATAACGTAGCTCCGGTACTAAACTATCATAAAATACAAGTCACAATTCAAACGCCAAATACCGGGAACTGTTTGTTGTTTTATACGCTACGTAAATTCAGTCGAATCATGATTGTAAGCCTCATTTCGCCTGTAACTACACCATATTTAACATCATATAAAGAATAAAAGGAGTCTTTAGATAACACTACGGTCCCTTATCAATCATTTCGTTGTGCGAATTACCAGTCTCTATCATATATACTTTTCAAGGAGTCAAACAATGAATCCACACAATTAGACTTTCAGATGGACTATTTGGATCCAGGGGCACATATGCGGCCCTGATCTGAGCTCAGTAAAACTAAACCATGCCATCATAAAAATTATGTTTTGGTGTGTATCATATCGAATATTTCTTATCATGCTTTGGCTTGATCATTGATGGGATTTCATTAAGTGGCAAATTTGTGTACAACAGAGTTAAAAATATTTTAGTTTGTAGGGCATTTTAAATTTTAAACCGTAGTCCTGCCAATAAAATTATTTCAACTGAAGATTGTCATGCAGCTCTTTGATTTTTTCATTTTAGAAAAAGGGACACATTGTATTTTCACACACCTCTGACAATTTGACTTCTTCAATCTCCTAAATGTACACTTGTACTTGTATATACAACAAACATAATATCAAAATGAAACGTGATAATTTTAATTTAGTTGTTAATATGGATGGGAACTTTGCAAATTAGGTGAGATTACTGCATTATTTAGATTGAATTTATTTTTATTATGAATCAACATACATACTTATTGTATGTCCACTATTTGTCTGCATAATTTCTAACACAGTATATGTATGTGTCCCCGTTCTGATAGTAAATGTTCTGATACAGTGTTTCTTGGAAATCAACCACAAATCAATTACAAATTACATCTATATATCAAATACAAATTAAACATAAATCTTCATCGCCCCAATTTGTTAGAATAAAAAGTCTACGTTTTGATGGTAAAAATCATTTGTCAACGTTTAGTAGGTTTTACAAGAATGTATGTGCGAGTGTGTTTGTCTTTAACATTATGAAATTATATCATGACCAAATTTAAATTGGGAACATGAAAAATATTTCAGCTTTATTGGTGTTTAAAATTGTATCTCATTGCCTCAGTGGGTATTTAAAATATTAAACTTTACATGTATCTGCCCAGATGTTTTATTTGCGAGTTTCAAACATGGAATTACAGCAAAATGTCCAGTAATGTAATCTTCCAACGTCATCAGGTTAGTCTGAATATGTAATGTAAGGTTCTGGATGAATACGATTTATTAAAGTTTGGAGAGAGAGAGAGAGAGAGAGAGAGAGAAAATCCACATCAGAACAACAGAGCTAGCAGTTAATGAAAATATGCGCCCAAGTTATACAGACATTGACTAGCGCCTAAGACTAAATGTTTTCACGATGTATATGTCGAGGTTGCTGGAGTGACTGCTATTAGACTTTGATATAAATGTGCATGGCCAACTTGAATAAAAACGTTTTTACTCACAAAATAACAGCACAAAAATCCCTGACACAAAATGTGAAGTCTTTGACGTAAAAATAGATCCCTCTTACCACAGTCAAAAAGCATTGAAAGCGTTTTAAGATCAATCACATCAAAAGACTGAGATATCTTGAGGCACGTGAAACTTTACTTTTCGGAGAGATATTGCTTGTGAAAAAGAGCTGTGATAAATATAATATGTTAATTGACCCATTGAGCAAATTTTGTTTTGCTTAAGATAATCTTGTTGGAGACTAAACGCAGTACTAAATAATTCACGAATTCACATTACTTCTGTTTGTAAATTTAAACAATAATTTAATGTAATTAATTACCTAACTTTCGACTTTGATAAATAAATCATGTTTTTTTATGTCGCTTCTATTTTTCGATTCCTTTTCTCATCTCAGAGAGAAAATAACGAGTCTCTGTCGTGTCCCCTTTAACTGATGATATGTAGAATCTAGTAAACAGTGCAACATATATACTATCAACCTTTGCGTAAAACTCCTTACAGCTGTGACTTTATGAGTCATTTGTTGGTGTATATTCCTAGACAGACACAATATCATCGGCGCTCTTAGTACTTACATATAAATAACCAAAAAGCGAATCAGCTCTAATGCCAGTTTAGAGATATTTGACGTATATAGTACAGGAAGTGACTGTTACTAGGCTACGTCAGCAATCGATTGATGTGGCTATATATCAGAGGACGACAGCTGAAACAGCAGTATCTCAAATAATTGTGGGAATGCTGAAGGTGTATGGTGAGCGCTAAAAGAAATAGTACTACCGGTCTTCACGCCATTTATATTTGCTTAAAGTGTCGGAGAGAAGCTCTGATGATTCTAGAACAAACAATATCGGGTTCATGGATATTAAATCGAATTACTTAAACTACATCAGAACAAACTGGGCAAAGAGTGATACAATGTTTTAAATATAGCAGTATGTTGCAACAATCATGAAAGGGCTGAACCAAGATACACGTTTTGAGTCATTGATCATACACAGGCTCTGAACAAAATTTTAGCAGCAAAGGAAATCTGTATTATATGACAAGTTGGTGGAATACATAATTTAAAAATTGTAATGGAATATATAATATAAAAATGAAGAACTAAAGATAAACTAGAAAAAAATATTGCTGCATATAGCCGAAAACCAGTCAACAGAAAAGAAAATATAATAGTATAAGACAAATAGATGGACAAATACAAATTATTGTTATATCATATAATACTGTCTATGTAATTGTTAGTAATTTACGTTAATTTGTAACAAAAGCGTGTCAGTCTCTAAATTACATACGCGATTCCTACCTTGGTATAAATAGTTTTACTGAAAGAATCAAGGTGAAAACAACCTTGATAATGCACTGTGTTTGCTCATAAATAAAATGTAAGAACTAAATTCACATTGTTATAACATTTTTAATACCGCATCGGTTTAGTTTCCGGTGAATACTGTTCATCTGTGCATTTCAGAACTTTACTTTCATACTTATGCGTTGAATTTTTTTTTTTTATGTGATTTAAATTCTCCATCTACCGGAGTGCTCAAACAGGACACCCCTGGCGAGGGCGTTGTGTGATGCAATGCCTTTGACTACATACCTTTGCATTCAGATTCTGTCCTTAGATTTAACGAAAGTGAAGAAGGAAAGGAACGGAGAACTTGAATAGTGTACGCTGCATTGGCTTCCATTTGGTATCAAAGATTGCGCATTACTCGTCCTGTTGGAAATCTAAATGAAGGTAAGTAACTTTCATTGTTTAATGTTTTATGAGAAGACTTCCAAAACAATTTGTACCTCATTTATTCTGCTAAAGTCGAAGTCGAATTAATAAAGCGAATTGCATGCATGCCTATTTTTCGAATGACTTCATAGTTGGAAGAAAAAAAAACATTTCCTTTTTAAACATTTCTTAGACGTTAAAGCTTTTTCGGACGTATTTTCAACCTTGCATGAATACCATTGTTTAAATTATAAAAAATCTTTATGTCTGCTTATTATTGAATGAATTTGATCCTACTTTCGTCAAACTTGTATTTGTTTAGTGTCAAATAGTTTATATAGGGATGATTGATTGTTTTTGAAAGTACTATTTTGTAGTAAATTAGCAAATGTTAAACATTATAACAAACCAGCTGAGATCTTGAATGTAATGAAACCCAAATTCCATCCCAAACCTTAAACACTATTCAACATGCTAAAGGAAAGCGTACGAATTTCTTTTCTTCAACTGCTATGATTGATTTAAACTGAAAATAGCATAGATTGAAACAAAGAATATTTATCTAATCAGTAGTTTGGGCACCGAGTGGCTAAGTGGCCTAAAGGGCTGTGCGTTACTGATCACTGTCATATCACCTCTGTATGCGTGGGTTCGAGTCTAGGATTCGGCCTATGTGGGTATGTGAGAGAGCTTGCCAGCAGCTTCTCGTGGGTCGGTGGTTCTTCCCGGGGTTTTCCCGGGTTCTTCCTCCACACCATTAATACCGGCCGCCATGCATAGCCTATCGTGTGCTGAAAAATGGCGTTAAACCCCACAACAACAACAACAACAAATAATCAGTATTTATAAACAGGAAACCGCTAAAACAATTAGCTGGCATTTTAATGATTCAAGTAATATTTTATCTAAACTGAGAGCTCTTCAAACTGCATAATTAGCAAATACGAAATAAATGAACAAACATTTAAATAAACCAGCTATAAAAAATTACACAATATTTACTTTATGTGGCGTGTCTACCAAAACATACAATTCTCGCCATGGCCTGCACTGAACGCTATGTCATCCTATTATAACTTTGTAATCCGCCTCTGAAGTTAAAAGCAGCTTACTTTTTGCAAGGTACCATGTTCATACATTTTGTTGCTGCTATAATACAGGATTAGGTTAGCTTTATTATGTAAACGGCCCAAATGTTAGACAGAAAGTACAATTTCATGGATAAGCCTATCTCTATCATAAAATGTTATATTATCGATAATCATTCTTAGGATTCGCCGCCATTGATATGAATATAAGGAGCAGAATAGCCATAATCAAGCGATCGACATTTTTGAAGTGGAATAGTATTTAAAACTTATTCGGTCGTGATCATTTATGTTTTTATGATCATATTTCAGTGAGGCTAATGATCCTCGATCATAAAACAAATGAATATGGCGTTGGTTTTGCGGTACTTCGCCATATATCATCATCCAAAATATCCAAGTTCTTTTCTTTTTAGACATGTAATGCACAACTTTCGTATAACAAGTGCCATTTAGCAATTGTGTCCTATAGTATGTTACTCAATGTTCAATAAATTTATATAAATGAGTTTTAATGGTTGGTATAATTAATTTCAAAACATGTGTCCATTTATGTATAGCACAAAGTGCAATATATGAAAGGTCACCATAGTCGTGCTTTGTGTTGTATAAATATTTTGATTACACTATAGCACATTTTCCCTCAATAGAGGAAATACAACTATGTTATGATTAGACTCATAAGATAAAGAAAGATGAGAATCTCTTGTTAAACAGGTAATATAGTTTGGTAAAATATTTTTATCAAATCTAATGAAACTGAACAGCTGGAAATACAACATTGGGTAATGTATATTCTTTTAGCGTTATATCAGTAGTATTTACCTGTTTTCGTGTATTATACTTCTCATCCATAATTGCAGATGATGTCCTCATCGATTAATTTGCTTCATTGTTGAGATTTAATAATGCATGCGAGAACACATTGTAGATACACGTTCTTATGAAATCGAAATCACAGCTAAATAGTTCTAAGCTCTGACCATGAAGTTTTTATAACATGGGAAACTCTAACAAGCAGTTACGACATCCTAAGGAAAAGCATCTAATGGACAGACGTGAATATATCAAATCCATATTACAGAGTTAAGTCATTATTGATATGGCGTGGTTATCTTCTCTATATAATTATGCTCTCGGTTTTTCTAGTCCTGACACTAAAGGCGTGCCAGTTAGGATTGGTGATTAAAGTTATCATCATTATCATATTTATTTCCTTCCATGGACGATTACATGATATAAGAATAAATCATCTGAATACAATCAATAAATAAGTCCTTTTTAAAAATGCAAACAAAAAAAAACCAAATTAATATTAGAATACAAATTCTTACACTATATTATATAACAAAGTGTTCGTCAACTGCATTGTTGCAAGTTTCAGTACCTTATTTGCAGAAGATAACTGCACACTGCATAACAAAGCATGATGCATACAGGGCTAATACTTTGGAGTTTTCTTTGTCGATTACATCTGCTGCTAACCTTATACCTAGAAGATATTGTAGTTGCAGGTCATCTTCTTCATTAAATAACGTAATGTGCACGCTCAGTGGACATTTATCAGAAAGAGTTTCTGAAATTCGACTTATAAGGACAAGTCACAAAACAATGAAGTATCAAATCTGTATAAACATTCCCACATCTAACACACACATCGAGCTGTGTTTGAGGAACAGCAGCCCATAGCTTAGCTACATATGTAAATACCTTAGTGTGCTGTCTGGTTTTAGCCGACTGTCACATTGACGCATGTCGTATATATTTGTGTATCGAAGAGAATCTATCACAATCTGCTTGATTAGACATACGAATTATCCAGAGGCTATATTCAAGACCAACACTTTTTGACCTTACAATTTCTTTCCAATTTTGTTTATCTGGAATTTCAGAATGATGCACATCATCAGTTAGATATCCGAACAAGTCAAACTTCTTTGAGGTATAATATAAATTTGAAATTAACCCGTAGCTTGACATGCATCCGCTCAAAATGAAGTGAAATAACGCAACGTTAAACACACGTTTAGTATGTACGTTATTAGGCATCAAACATAATCTTTGTAAAATCATTTTCTTCTATCATTTTCGGACTGCGTTCATATCCATCCTAGCATTCCCAGGGCGGCGTCTGATCTCGTTTGTGTTGGAAAACCTTGTGAATGTTAGACAAAATACCTCAGTGTTTTATCCAATGAAGAGAGGTCACGTTTTGAAATGTTACACCATAATTCACTTCCATAAAACATTGGAGGAACAATTACGTTTTTGATTACATTTGCAGCAACCAAAGAATTTAAACCATTCGGTTTAATGCCATTACCAAACATACCGTAAAAAGATTATTTTCCTTTCATGATCTATAGCATACTCTCGTATACTTCTTTGTCACAAAACATTTGATACCTTTGAGGATGATATATCGCACTCACGCAGTGGATGCATTAGCAGAAAATATCTGTTCAGAGTATTTTTAATACCCGCTGTAATGGCATACTAATGTTGGTATCTGTGTTTTGCAGTTCCGCCAATGACTGACAAATACATTGCCGGTAACGATTTGGTTTTTGCATATGTCCATGCCGGTCTATGAGAACAAATTTTGCATTCAAGATGGTCATCGTGATTCTTAAAAATAGAATGTATAGTAGAAACTGCCCAATTTCATGAAGATTTGAGATAACCAAAGAATATTGATTAAGTCTTCTTCTTTTAGAGGAAGAAGGAGAAGGATCTGTAAAATATATATCTAACTGCCATTATAAACTATGGATGAACTGCATGTAATAATTCCTGGAAGAAATCGAATTTCGTGGCTTGTTGCTATCTGAACGTTACTTCAACAGTTCGCTTGAAACTAATACAGTAATAGACACTATTCTTAGTAAACAATATCTAGTATGGTCAGACTTAAAATAGGTCTGTCATTTATGAATAGTGGCAAAGGAATTCAAAAGGATATTTTCTAACAGTGCAAATATTACTTTTCCCGGCTAGACTGAGGGACAACGTCAAGACTCGGGAGTTGTCCCATATTATTTTTATCTATTAAATCTGATGATCTCAATTATCAGCGCGCTTGACCTGTTTCTTGAGGATATACGTGATTTTTAAAATTTAAATTTGGTCCTTAAAGTGGCCGTGGGTAATGCCCAGGATTTGTGTATTTATATTTGCTAGAAGATGACGGAAAGAAAATGTTTTATTTATCGTACCCAGACTACATAGTTGTGGCCTAAAATGACTGAGATTCATTAGGATGCATCGATCGTTACACGTTTCATTTTCAGAACGCCATATTACTGTTTGCGTCGTCATAGTTTTATGGGATGACGCTAACGCCTCCTGTAATAGATTTGGCAGTGATGGCAAAGACAAAAGAGACTGACAAGAGTCCGTCCAGATTAATAGCATAGTATCATGACGTTTGTTGAATGTCTTGCTAATGGTATCGGTATTCCGGATTGTAACTTCGCTGTCGCCAATACATTATATGTACGTGGTGATGGACTTTTCTGGAGCCGTTTAAACTTCGTCGGTGATGTATTAGCCTTATTCGTGGCAATCATGGAAATTTAGCGACCTTGGTTCATTTTAGTCTAAACCGTGGCAATATACTGTCCACGGAATGATCAGTCGTGGCACTATATTAGGCAACCTTCTCAGTCTTGATGCCAATGTGATGAAGCAGGGACAGGATGCATGTTATAGAATGAACTAAATGATCCCTTCACGGATATGTGTCGATCGATCATTCATGCTTCCCTTTTCGAGTTCATGATGCCGAAATCTTGTATGGGGATATTACATCACCGTAACGTGTCCTTCCCTGACTCAGATATCAAAGTGTCAAAGATGATACTGGTTGCTGTCGACCTGGTAATTTTGTTACTTTTGCACCCAGATGAGTTGCTGCGCCTTGTTAGAATCGTTTTGCAAGGTACCGCCAAATAAATGTTTTTTTTCCGGTCAAGGAGATAAATGATCAGCTGGATCTGAGCTAGACGCCTGCGCAGGAATGATCTAATTTTCGTTTGCACCACTGAGCTTTCTACTTTAAACGTTTGACAAAGTAAACATTTGTTCACTTTGAGTTGTCGGCTTTAATGTTAATGCCACCCTTTCTGATAATGCCTTTCTTCATTTGCCTTCGTTCTGTGTAAAGCCAAGACTTCGCCTCATATTTTCGCTGTTCAACGTGGGCATTGGTTTGGTTTTAATATCCCTTTTTCGTATACGCAGCATTATTATTCTCAACAAGCTTCAAACTCTTGCATTCAGAGTACTTAGTTCTGTCATTTGGATTGACATCTGTAAATATATAAAGAGAAGCGACTACCATTACATGTTAAGGGTCTCGTAAACGTAACAACGTGGACGCTAATGAATGGCACAAGTGTCTAACACATGACAAGCACGATCTTATTGGTCTCAAATATTAGACAATCAGGAAGACAATACTTGTAATATGTCAAGTACACATTAGTTTTATGAACGTATTACCGACTAGAAGAGGTAAACAAAATGGTATCGACATACAAGTCGCATGACGACGTTATGTACCGTTAAGTTTAGCAAGTTTGTCTGAGATTGAAAAGAGCAATTTATAGGAATAAATATAAGCGATATTTAAATCATTGTATAACTATAGACGAGATATGATTGCTTTAAATTGTATCAATCCTCACACTGACTGCCAATGTGAAAAGCTGCCGTTGGCTAACGGGTTCGTGGGGCTTCAACAAGAGCGAGCCTCACATCTTGAGCGGAAGTAGATACATAAATCTGGACAGCGTTTTGCTTACATCCTTCTCTTCCAGGGATATGTACTATTACTCTCATCTATGCAGACGATTTTTTGTTGTTGTTGTAGGGTTTAACGCCATTTTTCAGCACAAGATAGGCTATACATGGCGGCCAGTATTAATGGTGGAGGAACAACCCAGGAAATCCCCGGAAAGAACCACCGACCCTCGAGAAGCTACTGGCAAGCTTTCTCACATACCCACATTGGCCGAATCCGAGACTCGAACCTACGCAGACAGAGGTGAGATGGCAGTGATCCGTAACGGAGAGCGCTTTAGACCACTCGGCCACTCGGGGCCCCCTATGCAGACGAGGTTCGGCTTAAATTTATATTGGGTGACCTGGAAATTGGGATGAATCGTTCAAAAAGCATCATCAGGATTTTTCGTGGAATGAAAATCTCCCTTTGATTTAAATGTGGATGGGACACTTTAAACCAAGAAGGTACTTTATGTTCCGATCTATGGTCACAAACTATGTAACAGAAAAATAAACAAAACCAATATGTTTGATAAAACGTATCAAACAATTTAATTATCACAGTTATAAAAGAATATGTGAGATCCTACAGTGAATCACGACTAATTCTAATAACGTTATATGAACGTCGAAAATGAAAGAAAAGTTTCTTATAAATATTAAAACTGTTGTCAAGTTAGTCTTTTCCCAAATGCCTTTGAAACGTTTGTAACAGTTCCAGAATACTACTTATTCCAAACATGAACAATTCCTGCATCCGCTGAACATTCCAAAGAAACATTTTTCCTCTAGAATAATATATATATAGATATCTGTATATGTTTATATATATAAATATATATATATATATATATATATATATATATATATATATATATATATATATATATATATGCATATGCATATATATACATATATGTATATACATATATATATATACATATATGTATATACATATATATATATATACATATATATATATATATATATATGTATATGTATATATATACCTGCATACATACATATATATATGTATATATATATATATATATATATATATATATACATATATATATATATATATATATATATATATATATATATCTGTATATATATGTATATATATATGAGTATATATATAAGTATATATATATATATATATATATATATATATATATATATATATATATGTGTGTGTGTGTATATATATGTATATATATGTATATATACATATGTATATATATGTATGTATATATATATATGTATATTTATATATATGTATATAAATGTATATATACATATATGTATGTATATATATATATATATATATATATATATATATATATATATATATATATATATATATATATATATATATATATAATATACAATATTAAACAGATATGCATATTTAGAACAGGAACCCAAGAAATGTGAATGACTGCAAAATTATTAATCAATCCTCTTCTTGAACACACTTTATACTATGTCTGTATTTCGCAACAGACTTAATAATCATGCTAGTTATTTCGAGTCAAAATCAGCCGATTCATGAGACCTAGCCTAACCAATGGGAAGTTATTGAATTCTTCTAGCGTCGAAATCTCATCAGGAGTTATTTCAAAATAGCTTATTAAGTAGTAGTATTAAGATTATTATTATTAATTGTCAACATATACGCAAGCATCTATGTAGAGATCCTACGCAATACTATGATGATAAAGATTCAAGTTAGTAGGCAAAGCTAACAAAAGATAATCTGTACTGTTAAGAGCCATGAATGCTTATTATAAACACTATATATAATCATGTACAAAGAGTTACATAAATATAGATATATATAGATATACATAAATGAATGTCATGACTCCACCTTATTTGTTGAATACAGTTCTTCAAATTACTATCGTCTTCATATAATTTACGATAGGTCCGGTGGTCTAGTCGCTAGAGCGTCTCCCTCGATATGGGATGTCATGGGTTCGATCCCAGGCAGAGTCATGTCAAAGACTTATACAAATGGTAATAACATCTTGGAGCTCAGCATTACAAGTTTAGTGTTAGGACTGGTCGGGCTGGTGTCAGGATACTATGACTGGTTGGGACATCATTCTACATGTCTGCGGCATGATGCCCGGTGCTAGATATCCCTATAAACTGCCATATTGCAGACATCGTAACGATGTGACATAAATTGTTAAATATACATTAAAAATTAAAAATCACATCATATCATTTATATGCAATCCATGATCAGCTGAAGACTTACTTTGCATTCCAAGTACAAATACATTCTTGATTTCCCTCCCTAGTGAAAGCCGTCAAATCCTGTGCTTGGATGGTGAAGAATAATATCTAATGAAGGATACGCACCCAGTAATTTCACTCGATCATGAAGGAGATTTAAAATTATTGTTACAAAATTGAGACACAATTGTGGTAGTTTAGAAAAACGTTTATATAGCGATTAAACCTAACACTTTGAAATCTAGTATGGAAAAGTATACGTTCGAGAGAACCTAACACAAAAACATGTTGTTTATGTGTATTATTGGTAGAAATTTTAACACAATGTTTCTTGTACTATTCCATACCAACAACAAATAATTAATTTGTGTATGCTTATATATATCTTCTATTCTCGTCATTACTTATAAACGCTTAAATGGCAAGAACAAAAACCTCCAATGTATATACAGTACGTGCATTGGATTAACACTAATTTGAATTACTTTCTGAGTACTTTAAGTCACTTATTATTCTAACACTATACCATTCAATTTTCATATCTTTTCGTTCCTTTCCTTATGTTGTTACCCGTGTAAACAATTATTTCAGTATTTTGTAATTGTATGACTATATGTAGTGTGTTATGTTTGATCATAACATGCAATATGTCGCCTGTTCTATCTTGATGTTTGCATACAATATTTGTAAGGGGTTGGAAACTTGAAAAATCGTGAAAAAGTGTGATCGAATATAATTGGTCTTATTAAGTATAAGAAAAACAAATATTCAAACGAAAGTAAATGTTCTTCCACTTATTCCGGAAATGGCATTTACTGGCAATTATTATGTTCATGTAAGGAATAACATCAACATAAAAGCCAGAAACCATTCATATTAAAATTATATATCCTGTGCTAAATCTCCGTTATTGCCCTTGGAGAGACAAGAGAGGAAGGTTCGTGTGGTTCTTGTCGACTTATCCTTTAAAAGCATGTTGGAAAACCGGCATAAACACCGTTATAGAAATGTGCTTCTGATGCGTGGGTGAAAGCCAGTAAATGGTCGTCGATAAAGGGCCTAAGTCAAATTTAGTTTGCATTGGGATTGCTATTTATCTGTTTTCAGTAATAGTAATTACAATAAATCTAACTAAATTTGGTAGAATGAGAAAAATGTATGTTCATTAATGACATTTATAATTGTTTAAGAAGTATTTTAAAATCAAGTGAATGAGTAAACGGAAGATTGGAAGTGGTGATGATCATTTTATACAAGTCACTAAATGAGTATGCACTATCAGTGATTGATTGATTAACACAATTTATTTCAAATTATCCTTAAGATATGTCTTTCTTGAAACTTATACTATACAGATATTCTTTCACGTTACAGTTTCATAATATTTCTGAACCTCGTATTTGCGTTATAAAAACATACAAACAAATGGTCCAGCACCGTAACAGTTTGGTAAAGAAAATACCTACATGATTATAAAAAACTGTAAAACAATATTGCATGCGATTTTAGCCAGGATAAATCAAATCCAAAATTGTTGAATGGAAACTTCTTCGCGTGTATTACAAAATGCTTTTTAGTTGAGTTGTAAGTCTGTGTAATATCATTAGTTCACTTAATATAAACATGGTACTTGGTGGGTGACATAAAAGTATGCATGTATGTATGCATGTATGTATGTATGTATGTATGTATGTATGTATGTATGTATGTATGTATGTCTGTGTGCATGTATATACGTAATAACGTAATATCGTACATACGTATGCAGGCACGCACACACGCATGTGTGTATATATATATATATATATATATATATATATATATATATATATTTATATTCATACATATATATACATATATATGTGTGTGTGTGTGTGTGTTCATTTTCGCTCGCGTGAAATGCTGTAAATGAGACCTTTGATAGCAGACATATTGGAGACTTTGCATTTGATTTGTTGGCAACATCTGTCTTTAAATAGGAGACGAAGTGAATCTATCACTTTAGGTTATGGTTTCAGCGACGACAGCCTACGAATCAGCGACCAGGGAGAAGGCTTTTAAATGCTTGATATTTTCTAATCACGTCGCAGTACGTATTTTTAAAGGACACTATCAACTGGATTATATACAAACAGATCAATAATTTGATTGATATTCCTATATTCAGGAATTAGCTAATTAATATTTCATTAAATTTATATTTTCATTATATGTAAAACCAATGTTCGTCTCAAACACCTGTTTTTTTAGGGTATTTATGTTTTTCTTTAATATGTTGTTTTATATTAAAATGTTTATATGATCTTGGGAGGTAATTACCATAAGTCTATCCATCCTTGCAACAACATCTCTCTCTCTCTCTCTCTCTCTCTCTCTGGAAAGGGAAGTACGGTGTTCATTGATTTCATTACGTCCATCAATATACAGTTGCTGTCAAGCAACCAAAACTGTATTCGAAATGCAAGCATGTGTATTTGTATGTAGCATAACTAAAATAACAAGAAATATTCTTTTCAAAGGAGAATTTGTCAAATCTAAATGTAGACAAATATGTGCAATATGGACAGCATTTGCAAATAAATAATTAAGCATTATATATCTGACACATATTTGTGCGCAATCGCTAGACCAAGTATGGTGGCAGGGCTTTGTAACCAATTTACCCAACAGTCTCGTCGGAACGACATACTACAACCGCATGTCTTATGGACACAACTAACTCATCATTTTAAGAGTTTTGATGAACATGTCTGTGCCGGATGAGTATTGCATTACAAAGACATATAGCCTTATGGAAGGCTGATAATAGTTACCAGAATAACGTAAAGTACAATTTTGGACAAAACCTATGTACGGATAAATTGCACGCAATAATAGGTTTGAAACCTAAAGTGTTAGTATATTACATATCAGTATATATATATATATATATATATATATATATATATATATATATATATATATATATATATATATATATATATATATATATATATATATATATATATTATATATATATATATATATATATATATATATATATATATAATGTTATCATTTTGATTTCGTAATTGTTATATTTGAAACTAAATATACCGAAATATCGTCTTGTTCTAAAATATACAGGCCTCTGACTAGTATTGGTTTATACCATCAGAGCAGAAGGTACAATCCCATACAAAACCTTTTGCTATCCCCCTATCGTTATTTTCATATTTTTTAGTTATGTATGTGGTAATATGTTTCCGCTGTATTCAGTGCTTAGCACCTATTTATATTATTTCGCATTTGTCTTTGCAACTGTTGAGAAATATCTAATCAGCTATTAGCTATACATGATTAAACAAATCCCGATACTGTCTGTCTTATATTAGCCCCCCCCCCCCCCATGTGAAATCTCATTTCAAGAAGGCATGTTGAAACTTTTAGCTTGATTCCTATGACTCGGTTTCTGATTTTCACGTGAATGTATAGCACAATACAATCCATTCAACCTGGCATTTGTATGAAAGTTAATAATGTTTCATTATTTAGTGAATATCATGGTAACCGACCTGCCGTCATTTTTGTTGAAGATCATTCAAGCTTTTCGTTAGTGTGTATCATAAAATCTAGCTTCATGTCATACATTTTAAGTATGTTTTCTTTCATTAATTAAAGTCGTGATTCTTCTATAACAGTGATATTTCCAGAGAACAGTGAATTTGAAAGAACTGCTATCCTCCATTTATACTTTATGTCGCAATATCGGTATCCCTTCCGACAGGCACTTTAGGCAGATGGATTTACATTACTTGCAGTCTACGAATACGTAGCTCATGTTGTGCTTCCATTAAGCCTAAGAAATCCCGAGTGTGAAAATTGCCAATTCATTATTTCTTCCATCAGGATGTAGTTTTAGATGTATTGATCTGTGCTCCATGATACGTCAGCCGTATGCAAACAATGGCCATTGTTGTGATGTTGCAGTATGTAGCTGTGTGTGTGTGTAAAAATATCCCTCTCAAAGGAAACGGTATGTAGTTTATATAGTCAGTATTATATCATGTACAAAAGGCGATTAAACACGGTTCTCTGTTTCACAGAAAAATAGGACACGTCCTTGAATTCTCGTGCAGAACCTCATATATGTACTCCTACAGGACACACGGAACTAATTGCATAGAAACATGCTAACCAGTCTTTAAACTGGTGAACATAAAAAAGAGTATATACGGGTTTGGCTGGTCAGGATTAGTTAATAAAGAAAGTTATATTTTAGGAAAAAATAATATTTTGATAGCTTATTCTAGTTGTGAATGAAACCAAAATATATATTGTTTTATTGATGGAATTTCAGTCAGTTAACTGTTTAGAGTTTGGAACCCTCGTTACTGAGAGTAGCCCGGGACTCTTTGGTGCAGAATTGAATGCACATATTTCAAATGCATCTAGGTTCAGAAAATGCAGCGGTTCATATTATTTTCTCTACACAGAAGCTGACATCCATGTGTCATCTGTTCTGATAAATATAGGTTTGATCACGAGCACTCAGAAATTTAAAGTTATTGAATTTGTAGTATTGTGGTGTTTGCATAGGTTTGCTATGGGTATTCAATTAGTACCATGACTCCTACAAACATATACGCGACAAATAATGTATGTACCCGATATTACACTTTTAAAAACTTCATAACAATTTCGTATTTATTTTTTAAGACGGGGCTAGCCAAAACATGAATTACATCTATATTTACCAACGTTGTTGAATATGTAAGGTTCTTACACTTTATGATGTGTTTTACATCGGATCCAAATAATCATGAATTGAAACATATAAAATAACAAATGTAACCTCTTGGTCAAAGATGGCTTCGTTTCTGTCCCCTGACAATTCCGAAGTCATAGAAATAGATGCAAGGCTTTTTCAATTATCTGCTATTAAACATCATATGTTTTGCCTTTTCATAACAGACTTCGTTTCTTATAACATGCGTACTTCGTCAGCATAAGGACGATAATATACGGAAAGCAATATTTCCTAGTTATTATGAGTATATGCTTTATTTTTCAAAGTACTGAATGGTATGTTATATTAATTTAAGATAACAGTACTAAATGGACTGAATCCTTATGTTACGTGCATCGTTTAAAAGGAACGATTAATAAAACTCATAACTGATTACCTGCAATATGTCCTGGTCTCCATCGTTGTATATAATTTATTATGCCCGCAAATTGTATATATTGTGCTTAATCGATGATAACGCTGACAAAATGCAAACAGCGTTAACTCAGACCTTTCGATCCATGCTTATCCGACAACTGAGAATATACGCTGTTCGTTGTTCTTTTGAGTTATAGAGAGCAGATAAGGCATATCTGATGGTTTGGCAGAACTGGGTATACTGTGTCCGTGTATAGGTGCATGGAATCGGCAAATAAGTCAGTTGTTGCCGATGAGCAGACCTACCTCATTGCTTTAAAAATATAAAAAGCAATATAGACATTTAACAGTAGTAAGCAAAAGTAAATAATAAGGAAAACGTATTTAAATACTGTGTCAGTAGATCAATGATGGTAAGAGCATAAACATGATCTATTCCGGCATACTGCGAAAATATACAAAACAAATTGGTATCTTTATAATACATGCATGTCTGCTACCGTTTTATGAAAATATTGAGGTTATATGACCTATAATGTCGTTATTCTTTTCCATTTGAAAATATGTTCTGCACCCGAATATTAAATATGCATCACTTTAGCTTTGTTTTTGTATTTAATTTCACATGTTACATTTTTACGTATGTCCATGACAATGTTGCTGTTAGTAGTTTCAATTGGAATCGTTTGTCTTTTTACCGCACGTGACTTGTGTTTATAGCTAAATTATCACTCAGTGTTTTCAGCCACGAGTATGCTTGTAGGAATCATTCACTCTGTACAAGGTTCCAAAGTGAAAAGCTGAACACGAGAGATGATATTGAGTTCAAGAATGCAAAGTGTTTGCTGAGTGCTCCGGAAAACATTCGCACTTTAAAACAAAAATGTATATGATCTTCAGTCTTCCATGCTATATTACAAATTAGTTCACAATTATCTACTGAGTCTTTTATAAAGACAAAACGACATGTACTAAATCAGCATGAGCTGTCGTTTGAGATGTTGAAGTAGGTTGTTTCATTTTCAAGATTTAAAAGCAATCAAATGCAAAGGAAAAATCATAAAGCACTCACGATAAAGGCTGAGCGAGTAATTCCAAGTACAAAGGATACATTTATGCAGAGGGTCATTGCCATTTACACACTCGTTTCTTTCACTTTGGTAGCTTAGATGAACATTAGTCAAATTTGAAAATCAAATATATATCTTATGCAATTACAACTATGGCTTTGGGGAAACATTTCACAAGCTGGAATTAAAACCCCGATTCATTCAAAATAACTGTATGCAAAAGAGACATAACTTGGCTACTTGCTAAATTGAACGTTTACTCTTTCGCATTGCAGAAAATTACCTTTAACTATTTAATGCAATCAAAATGGTTACATAAAATATCTTGTTAAGTAGAAAGTTGGTTACAACATGCAAGAATACTGAATGGTCTTCTTGTGAATGGCGGCAATAAAAGACTTGCCAACCCAATCATTACAACCATATATGCTCATTAGTGTCTAAATTTCAAATGTGAATTAATGGGCCTATTAAAATTGCAAAACAGACAAAATCAAATAAAGCTTGCTCCAAACAATAAATGATATATGATTTAATACTTATGTCAAGACCAACAATTGATGGACCAATCAAACCCTGAGCGCAGATTTGCAATAATTATATCTGACTACTATATTCCTTGAGGAAAAATAATCCTATAATGATTCCACGGGGGGGGGGGGGCGACTATATAGCGTTGTAACATCTAGGGGGGAAATGACTTTTGGCAAGTTACACCAAAATTATTTTAATAAATATGAGTGGAGTTCGTCTATAATAAATGTATAACACAGGGGGAAAGGTGGTTCTAGAATCATTCTTCTGATGGAAGTGTGAATTGTTAGTGGATGCTGTCTGACAGAGGCAATCCAGTGATTTTAAGCAGATATTGTAGACACTGAATGTGGGTGATTTGTAAGACAACATATTTAAATTATCTTAATTAAGTTTACTTAGAATTATAAACGGTTTCATAATGTAAATTTATTACACATAGAGGCGTAACTACTTGCCCGAACTTGAGTCTCTCCTGTACCCTGGAGGATTCGAGATATTTATTGAATAGCGGAGTTTAATGTTTGACTCAAGCTTGATAACTCGTATAGGAGAGAAATTAGGGAAAATAAATATAACAATAATTAGCAAACTATTATCACTTAAGACATAGTGACATTTTTCTTTCTCTTTCCCCCTAGAAATAATCCATTTCTCCAAATACAGTTGAAAGGTTTATCAAACAAGTACCGTAATAAAACAATTTCGTGTACAGAACTTGTGAAAATAGGTAAATAATTTCAACACACTTGTTAGACAAAATTAAAACAAAAATAAAGTTCGAAGAAGGTGAGCGCTTTCTGGCACCTCATTCTCAAGTAGTATTGATCGAAGTATGCAGTATCTGTGCATAAAGGAACAAGGTTTGCCTACAGTGTTTTATGTCCACAATTTTAATTCATCAAACTTGTATTGCAACTGGTTCCAGATGACGCTCTGCTATACAATCAAGACACTGAATTAATATTGTTACTGATCGTGTCGACGAAATGTACTGAGAGCAATATGGCCAACACAAAAACATAACAATAAAACAACTAGTTTGCGAACTGTAATGCAATACGTTTGAAAAGTATTAAAGCCTACTACTGACTTTCGAAAACTGTGCATAGTTTTAGAAGAACAGGGTAATTCCTATGCAGGCTTATGCTCATAATAAAGCTTATCCATCACCCATACACCAAACCGGTACATATTTAAGTCACACGCGTATAATGTAAGCGGTTTGTATATCCAAAAGATAACACAGAGGATTTATATTGCCTTGTGTTACAAAGATGTACAAACCATATGTTGATTCGTGACCAAACATTTAACAATGGCATGGCGATATATAGGAAGCATACTAAATGACATTAGTAGAAATTAAATAACTAAACATTTAATAGCCTTGTGTGATGTATAATTCGTTAGTAACTCATTTACGTAGTACCTTCCATCATTCATTACTAATACATATATTTAATAAGCAAATGTTATCTAGAAAAACACCAGAACGTATCCTTTTTGTGGGCCACATTTGTGGCATCAGTAGCAACCATAGTGACAATATTGTGTTTAGCCACACTGCATGCTGAATGCTACATACATAAACTCGGACATGCAACTTTAGCAAAGCATTAGTTAATTGTACCGTGAACCTCTCCCTATCATACACATACACAAACGACTCTCAACACCATGGCTATATGATAACGCAGTGCTATGTAAAGAGTACATGACAAAACTGCCCATATATTATCTCATTTTACGGTGGCATATTTTACACAAGATACAACGAAACAAATACCTTAAAATGAATTGCAAAACGAGCATTGAAATTCAATAAACTGCACGTCATCTAAGTGATGCAATGTTGGTTTGTAAAAGTCATTAGGCACTATGTCCTACTTATTACAAGTGCATATTATTTGATTAGTGTGTATTTGATTATGGAAACTATCAGGTGTACTGAAGGGAATAAAATTAACACAATTCACAAACAAATTCACAACATTGCCGCTACCAGGAAATTTAAACTAACATTCCCACCCCCAAAACACCAAGGCACGTCAGGGCAGAAATGTTCTAGTAATATCATACAATCTGTAGGTAGAAACATCACCGGTATAATACTAATGCCTATTTGTTTCCCTTTGTGTTTTTAACAAAATCATTTCAGGCATGCTATAATTAAAGTCATCATGCCTACGAATTCCTAGTTCTGCCTGATTTTCAAAACAATCCCAGCGACAAAAGGTTCGCCCACTATAGAAACAGTTAAAAGTAAAGAGCCTGACAATATTTACGATAATGAATGTATCATGTAAATTGTTGTAGATAATGGATTAAGTGCCTTTAATTTTAATTCTTCCCTATTTTCAAAATGTACACAACCACTGACTGTTGGCATAAATTGTAAAGACGTTCTGATCATATTTTTCATACACATGATTATAACAAGTATCACATTTAGATTTCATTGACGAGGAATTCAATTGTTTTACTATCTGCTTTCGCCGCACTTAAACGTTGTTACAGTCTTCGTGAAGCTAATAGTCAACATGCATGAGCCACTTTATAATGGCAAGGAAATTTAGATCTTTATAATACTTGTGACGTGTATGCACTCCATTTTAACGTTGATTAAAATAAAACCCGATACTGAATAATCGTGATTTCGTAATTAATCAGAGTATTTTAGGAATGTGCAGCAGCATGTTGTATTTGAATTAAATAGCATCCAGTACAATATGTTGTCAGCATACTGAGATTTAATTGCTGAGTGCTTCAAATAAAATGACACTTCGATAGACAGTATTTCATAGCAGTGCCGGATAAGATATACACATGATATAAATTACCGCATGACCATGACAGATTAGACATACATATGATATACAATATCGCATGGCCGTGCCGGACGAGAGGTACACAGAGCGGATAGTACCTATAACTCACACAAGAAACTGCACTCTAAAGGCCAGTGTTTTGGGCCCCAAATGGAGAGGTTGCTGAGATTGATTATGATGTGTTTTGCCTCGAATTGATGTTTGCTGAGATGGGTGATATTTTGCTTACTTTGTTTATTGTGAAAAATATAAAACAAAAATAAAACCAAATTGATTATGAAGCGTAAGTGAAGGCAAAGCAAACAGGGACTATTTTGTGAGAAAAACAGTTTATGCTAAGCAATGTCTTAAAATAAAGATTTTCTACGAAATACGAAGGCAATTCTTTAGCTGCTATTTGTAATAGCGCTAGAAATGATGTTGACTTTCATCCATCTGATATGAAAATTCACGACAATCAATGTATTATTGAACAGTTTGGGGAACAAAATTTCACGACTCTGAGTTCATTTGTAAAGATTTTCGTTTCTATAGCTTTCTTATCTCTACATTCAAACTTGGCAAACTTGCAGTTTAGTTCTGATGTCATAACATTGAAAATACACGGTTCAATAAGATACAGGAGGACATATATTTCATAAATAGGAAAAGGTATTTCCAAAAGATATAACGTCACTCAGGCGATAAAAGTGTTATGCCCACTCTGATTATATCATGTAGCACTGCGCATAACACAAAGCGATATCTTAACGAAACGATGAATTCCGAGTGCCACTGATGCTTTTTTAATATAATGTATCCATTTTAGGTCGGTAGTATGTGTCAGATCGTTAAACGTTTCGAACTAAAATATGACATATGAATGTGGGTCTTTTATCGAGCTTCGTTTATTTGTTGAGGAATGTATGAAGTAGTAAAGGTATTTCATAATAATAAGTGAAATGGTAATGGTGTTTCAAATAATATGGCATTGATGCTTGAAGTAGAATTGTTCCGAACATGATACGCAATTCTAACAAATATCCCAAAGTTGCGAATATGATTTGTTCTAATATGTATGGTTATATGATAGAAAATTGCAAAAACTTTTCTGCAATTTACTTGTATAATAAGTAAAGCAATATTAGGGGCAAACACGAATGGGTTTGGATCATTTTAAATTGATAACATACGAAGAAGCATTAAGATATTAGAATTATACGTTTTACAAGCAGCGAAAACATAGCCTGGTAGTTTGTATTTAAACAGTGATCATTCTCGCTTTTGTTCAAGGCGTTCATGTAATTCGCTATTATATATTTTACTAAAAACGCTGGATGGTTGTTGGACCTGTCAAAATGCCGTATTTAAGTCGCCAATATGCAGTATAGTTAATTTAATTTCCTTTTGAATGCAGACTGTAAGTTTAACACCTGCGATATAATACCTAATTAATGATTTATGCAGTTTTACTAGCAGAGTTGATGGTATTCACTTGGAAAAGTACATAATGGTTTCCCACTGCCATTTCCGATCAATAAAGTTATCTTCACATTTGCTTGGCTGAGGCACATAAATGAAATATACTTTGATGCACCATTTCATCTCCAATGTTCAAACTGAATATTAATAGGATACAAGAAAACCTCAGTTTTGAATAATAATTTAGTGATATAGACGATATTGCATCCTGTCATTAGATACATATTAGTCAATGCATTTGAGTCTGAAACCAAGAAACAAACTTACATAATATCGGTAAATTATCCTATTGATCATTTAGGTGCATATTATTATAGCTGTTACACACAAGTGTGCACTTTCCTCTTTGTCCAGAAACACAACTACAAAATCATCTTGCTTCACCAATGTTGCTTTAAACCAAAGCAAAGAAAACCAAAACATTTTTATATACAAAGCCCAAGACTTGAGAGGCGCTGAAAGGAAACATAATTAACAACATATTTTCCGTTTGCATTGGGAATAATCCAGAATTAAAACTTATTGTTACCTTTGAAACCGGGTATGAGCCTATATCAGTTGTAAATAAAACACACAAAATGTCCAGATAATTAAATTAGAATCAATATTTTTATATGGATGATTATTACTGATAAAGAATATTGTATATTATATCATTGAAAGTTGATAATGCTTGAAAATGGTGGAGATATGTTTACTAATGGTCAAAGAAAATATCAAAATAAAGAGAGCACTGCGTCCATTTTGCTCAACTTCAGCGACTACCAATGACGGAGAGGCTTTCTTAAGGGTTAATTTCAGGTTTCATGTATAAATAAATTGTTTTATAGTTGTTTGGGGTCATGAATGTTATAGTGTGCTTTGGTATTTATATAACATGTTGATTATTCCTTTAAAATCGTATACCTATATACCAACAGTATTAGCAGACTAGCAGGATTTCATTTACCTGAAGCAGAAAACTGGCCATGAACTTCCTCATTTTTAAATAATTACATCAAATTTCTTGCCTACGTCAACATTTCAATGACGACAAAAGGAAATCCTTCAAATGTCATAGTGTTATACCTTGGAGGTCTTATTATGTATACACGGTGAGATACAGAGATTTGAAAGCTTTCAACCATTCTTACGGAATCGTGCATCTTATACATAATACTGCACGAAGCTTGGTCATGTCTTTGATTTGTTGATATTGTATAGTCTTATTGTCCCAGACACTGTCAATATGCTGGATTTGTTTCCTTAGCAACATGGTCGCCATATTCGCTTGGGCCAGTCAATATTTTCAAGCAACAGCTGTGATGAGTTCACCGATTTTGCAATACTCAATAGTTATGTAAAGATTGGATTTACTTTTCTTTGAAAACATATTTGAAAGACTTCTTCTTATTTATTTGTTCGACTTATTGCACAAATATTATAGCTTAACATTGCAAATATCGGACTCAGCCGACACAGTTATAACTGTAATAGGCTTTTCTAGAAACCACAAAAGAACAGAGAGCAATCTGTTTTTTGCACAAGGAGCTTCCGTTTAAAATATCTAAACGTTTTCCTTCCACCATTCTGGCATTTTTCGCTGACAAAATATATTTCAGTTAAACAGCATAAGGTCTCATTGTTACAAAAGAAGAAACAGTGTGTCATTCCTTCAATATTGGTGAAATGACATTTAAAAAATGCATTTCTGAAACTAATCCAAACGTATCATCTCTTCTTTGAAAATGAGGAAAATCCGACCTCCATATGGAAAATATGTTGTGATTACATCCGCGCTTCACATAATTCAATGCTTAGTACAACGGTATATGTTGTATGATTCTTTTCTTGAAAATGTATTTGTAGGAAACATTACTACTTAATTAACTAATGATAACGTCGAGGGACAAAAGTATGTCCTTTTGTTTTTATCAGCTATTTAGTATTGTCCCTTATATCTGTTTTTTTAAAAACCAGATAGTTAATGCGTGGTCGAGTGATCAAAAGCGCTCACCGTTATGGATCATTGCCATCTCACTTCTGTCTGCGTGTGTTGGAGTCTCAAGCTCAGTAAACGTGTGTACGTGAAAAAGCTTGAATGTAGCTTATTTTGGATCTGCGGTTCTTTCCGTGGGTTTCACGGCTTCTCTTGCAATGTATAACCTATCTTGTGCTGCAAAATGGCGTTCGACCCTACAACAACAACTTCAACAATGTGTTCTAGAGAGAAACAGTCTTTATTTTCTTGCCTTATAACAATGTTCATGACTTCGACAATACCAATGCGTAGCGAACACACATATTACGATAGAGAACGTGTATTGGCTGTGCGTTTTAATACTGTTTCTCATTTTGCTATCAAACAGTTCTTTCTGCAAAAAAACATTTTAAGTGCTTTATAAAAAGGATCTGGATGTGATTTATTTCATTCGATAGATAACCTATTATTTAATGATTTCAAAATGACTGAAAAGGGTTTTAAACGTCTATTATTTAGAAATAAAAGCGCATGAACATACAGAGAGATGCTTTCAAAAATTATATAGATATCATGGAAATTAAGTATTGTAGCTTGTATCGAGTCAGGTTCTAGACGACCACTGAGTTAGACTTACATTAAAACGATTTAATTATTTTACTGCAATATATCATATTGGTGGTTGTTTAATTCGACGTATCAGGTGCATGACACCGGTGAATAATTAACACACAAATTCAAACAAATCAAGCAATAAATTCAACTGCATATCGTCAATGAACGTAAATTGTCCAAATGTTGGTTTCAGTCACACACGTCTTTACAAGGCATCATCTTGCGGCATGATACATATTCACTTCATGATTAATGTATTGCTTTATATTCCCCGAGTTCAAGCAAAACTGTTTAAACAAAAGTGCATATACAGCTGTCATGCTTTCTACAGCTTACGCTGTATGTTATTTGAATGGATATTCAAAAGTAAAGGCATTGAAGGAACTAATATTCAACATAATACAAAACTAAATTACAGCTTATTACAAGCACACGAAACAACAGTGTTATGGTGCAGTAACGTGTATGAAAATAGACTTCTTGGAATGAAGAGTTTAGTAATGTTTTTCTTTGATTGTAAAGAGTCGATAACTGCAGCTAAATTATGATTTAATGAAACTAAATTGTACTAATACAATGGAATAACCGTGTGTGTTCATATATATATATATATATATATATATATATATATATATATATATATATATGTGTGTGTGTGTGTGTGTGTGTGTTCGTGTCCTAGGTCTACCAGAAAAACCGGGCGTGTTCTTTACTCCGAAGAAACAATGATTACTTTTCATGTAAATGATTACCACGAATTTATAGATCATTCCTGTTACTGCACTTTGCTGATCGATATTTTGAGATATTGCATGGATGAAATGAAATTTCATTTTAATATTCTCTGATTCTTATATCTAATCAAGACGATCTCGATATATCAACAAGATTTCGATGTATCCAAATGATTTCGGTATATCACGACCATTTTGATAAATTGCTTCTAGTATGTGCAAGCGACAGAGAGTTCAAGAGAAACAAATATGTAAGAATAATCCAATTAATTGACCACATTTAAGACTAATGCTAGGATGAAACGCTTAATCGACTATCTTAATATAAGGTTCAACGAATTTCCTTGTTAGTCTTTTTAAAGTGAATTATATCTTTAACCATGTTTATCATGACATTTCAAAAGAGCGGGAGAGAAAAAGAATGAGAGACAGTCTCTCTTTTTCTCTTCCCTCACATTTTCCTCTGTTTTATTCTACGCGCTGTTGCAGTTTAATAAATGGTCACTTTTCTCAAACGTATTTGTTATAGTATGCAGTTTAACTGAATAGTTTTTCTCATTGTTGTGGTATAAATCTATACATCTGGAACTTGTAATATTTGGTTTCGTATGATGCATAACCAGATTTATAAATGAGATATTTCCAATCAAAATGAAAAATTATAATAAGATCACTACACTTGTCATTTCGATCAAAAACATCTCGTTTGGAAATGTTGTTTGGTATATAATTTTTAATACAGCCAATAAAGGATTTCAATGCTCTTCGATCAGTGGACAATCATAAAACAATTTTTCCATATATGTTTGCAACGTCTTGTTTGGAGAACGTACATTAATCGTCATCAATGAAATGTATGTTTTCAAACAAACTGATTTGGCTCAATAAAAATATTAATGAGTTTTAAAGCAATTGATTCTGGTTATATGGTGCGCATCTTAGCTAAACTCTATGATACCGGTAATATGTATGATATTCCTGGAATTACATTGCTATAATAAATATGAATGATGCGAATGTGTTTTCTTGTCGGCACATTCTCTCTCTAAATGAATCAAGAAATATTCATTAGTTTGTAGGTTAGTATTAGTTTTAATTGTATAACAGTTTTCATAGAAAACATGTTTTTCATTCCGTATTTCATTTTCATCAGTAAAACCCTCGCCTTCATACAACATTAAATCCTTCACTGTTTTGCTAACGTATTTCCTCAATTCCAGATTAAGCAAGTATTTTGTATTTCTTCCACCAAAGGCATCCCATCTTTGTTTTTGATCATCGCATTAATCCTTGAATATGTTTCCCTTTTTAGTTTTACTTTTCTTTTCGTATTTTTATTTACTGTATCATTTCTTGGATCAAGTGATTTGTTTTAAATATAATATATCACCTTTAGTTCTGTTTGTGTAATCTTTTTCTAGTTTTGCTTTTTCCTGTGAATATCCTGTTGTGTCAGTACTAATTATCATCCGGAACATTTAAATCAAAAGATGTGATCATCGCATGTCAACTGGTAAAGAATCGTTCGTATCACCCTTAGCAAGAAATTTCTCCAGGGTACGATATCGTTTAACTGCAATATAGTATTTTTTTTTTGGTTAGGAAGTTTGGATTTAATTGTCAATGGCCATAACCCCTGGGATGTTTAAATAAGGTTAATATGAGAGTTATAACATACTTAACTGTTCTATGCCGTGGAACAACGACAATAATCTGATAGATTTGAAAACGTCCTCATAAAGCAGAAAATAATATAATATACGTTGTTTTAAAGAACATGGCTGTCTCCAAGTAAATCATATATTATGGAGGTTGACTACACTTCATGGATCTAGTGAAGCTAGTTAATTTCTAATATCATGCGTTTCTGTTCGGGTCATGGCAGTTATATCCGAGATAATATTATATGTATCCTCAACATCATTCTAGTTAACATAGAATAATAACAGATACAGTATATATTAGCAACCTCTTTTCTTAGATTCCCCAGAATTTGTGATTATCTATATAACGACCATATAAGTCCACGAATCTGTATATCTCACACTATGTATTTATCATCACTGCCACATGCTACTCTTTGGATATAACATCTAGGGTTACTTATAATGATAATGACAACTCCAGAAATACTTCTCGATTTGTGACACCGATTGTCCCATTCTGACTACCAGCATGTATCAGTCCCATCAATACTATGTCTTTCTTGTCAACATAAAATGAATGCATTCGCTTTTTCCACTCGACCATTGACTAATTGTGATAATGTTCCCTAAAAACGTAGAAAACATGAAGATACTATGTCGTAAAATTAATGATCTTGAGATTATCAACAGACTTTTTAAAAAATATTTAATCCCCAAATGGCATCTGTCTCTACGATGGAGAGCAGTGTGGGTGACTAATGTATGTGGCCGAAAGAGGTTCTCCTTTCTTGAGAGAAAGTGTGAGGGAATATTGTTGTCGCTATAAGAGGCTTAACGTATACGATGGAATACTGTTGATGGCTCCAAGAGGTTTGCTTTATACGAGAGACGGTGTCGGGTCGTATATGACAATACTTAAAAACTTAAAAAGGTTTTCCTAATACATGAGACCGTGTTGGGTTGTCTAGATTAATACTTTCAAAGGTTCTACTTCTATATATATCGCTTTAAGGGAAGATAATTTGAATAACCACTGCATATGGCCCTTAGACGTTTCCTTTATACACGATGCAATAAGAGGGACAACTGTATATGACTCTAAAGTAAATGTCGCGCAGGCATGTAGGCCTTCAACACTATTTCGGTATAGGTGTAATTTTTCCGAATTGTATTCTACACACCTTTAAGACGCAAGTATTCACTTTTTCAATCGTATTCATCCATTTTCCTTTGGATGTTCATTATTTAAACGCCCTGAGAAGTGCGTACTGCAAATTCAATGCTGAAGAATGTATTCCTTTTACGGACGAAATGAACCTAAAGGTGTGGTTCAGTTCAATCCTGTAATGTCATAATGAAAGCTAGGGAAATCGATAAACAAATTCATTCTACCATATATTTTGACGTATCCACTCGCCGTGCTCTATTCCTGATCCAATTTTATTACATGGCCGCCATTGTGATAGATCATAGCAGTCGATACATTTCTTCTGAAATGTGTTTGATGACGAATAAGGTGCAGATAATTCAAAACTCAGGATTTAATAGACTTTGGTTTACGAAACTTAGTGTTAAATTTTAAAAGAAAAAATTATATTTATTTTACGATGAATAAATAAGCGTACATGACCCATGTGATTTTCACTACAACAATTTTCCCCAGGTAGTTAAATTATTTAATCTTATGTGATAAACACACAAGTATGTGTGCACAAAAACTAGTAATGTTTCAGAACATAAGATTTCGCCCAAGAAACTTGAGATAGTGAGAATTAAATTATATAAATTTCGCCAAAGTCTTGTGTGCTTCAGATTCAATCATCAAAACAATACTCGCCAGTGCATTAAGTTTGCTTAGACTCTGCCTAATGACAGACATTGTGAAATATATGTAACTTTTTAAGTGATACACAATCAGTCTTTGTATTGTGGAATGTAAAATAAAATGATATATGAAAGGCTAACGGGCACTGAATGGCTAAACTAAGCACTGGGTAAATACATCTAGCATTGTTTAAGAAGAAACCAGATTAAACTGTATGCTATTACACTGGATCACTGCTGCTGTAAGCAAATATGTGATTCAAAATAAGGGATCTCATTGTCTATTTTTTAAAATTGAATATCTATATCGGACTCTTTCTCAAAATTGAGATGAGAAGTATTTTATTTGTAATGTAGTAAACTGTTTATTCTTGCGTAAATTGTACACATTATATAATAAGGCGTATAAAAATGCGTTTTCCCTTCCAAGTATTATCATGAAAGCAAATTTCAAATTGTCTTTAGCACCCGTAAAAGTTTAAAGGGTAACCCTTGTCTGATCTCTCTTACTTTTCAGCCTATTCATTGATTAGATTTGATATTCAAACAGTATCTTAAACTAAGTTGTCGCTGCGAATTGGTTCATTTTGTAAATGAAATATATTCCATCTTGGCATTAAATAGGAAAATAAGCGCATTGACATGCTCATTTTGTAATTGCAGTAAACTGCTTTCATCCATGTAGCACTGTAAATGACTAGCGATTCCATTTGTGGATCTTTATTCTATTTAAAATAAATAAACCAACATATTTTTCATGGCATAAGATACAGGATGTTGACAAGGTTCAAATCTCGTCAAGACGTTCTGTAAATACTAGGGTATTCCTCCCTTTAAAACATACATTACATAGAGTAGAATACATAATACTTCTTTGTTACACCATCTTATAATTTGTTACAATAGTCGCATTGTCTAAGCTTTTACATTACGTATCTTTACACGTTTGGTTCTATTGTTTTAAGCTAGGTCAATGAGGAGTAAACGATGTAAATTGTTTTAATAGACAGGGTTTTAATTGTATTTGGCGCATTTCGTTTCAGAGCAAGATGGCAAATCATAGTGACAATACATCATGGATTGCTTTTCTCCAAGACGTTACCATTAGGACACCTGTAGTGACAAACGTATCTTATGTTCACATCGAGAATGACGTCTACGCTAAATATATGACACACAAAATAGAGAAATATTGTTTTCCACTGGTATGCATTTTCGGACTCATTGGAAATACCCTTGCAATGATCGTATTTCTTCGGAAACAGCTACGGACGACGTCATGTAATCTGTACTTGGCAGCGAGGTCAGTATCCGACAACGGATTTCTTTTTATCCTCTTCCTTATCTGGATCAGCAAGATACTTCACCTGAATATAATGTTGAAAAACGTACTTTGCCATATATGCATCTTCTTCACCTATTTTTGCGGTTCTGTTTCTGTGTGGCTGGTGGTGATGGTAACGATAGAAAACTATATTCGAATTTGCCACCCATTTAAAGTAACACAGATTTGCACAACGATGAAGGCGAAGTTTATAATCGGGGCATTCTGTTTTGGAGCCTTAGCGTTATATCATCTCCCGTTGTGGATCGTGACGACCAACTGTACGCCAAAGC
This sequence comes from Sinohyriopsis cumingii, assembly GCA_028554795.2. Taxonomy (NCBI): domain Eukaryota; kingdom Metazoa; phylum Mollusca; class Bivalvia; order Unionida; family Unionidae; genus Sinohyriopsis; species Sinohyriopsis cumingii. The sequence continues at coordinate 112,551,564 of CM068828.1, forward strand.
CAGAATTTGCTCAAGTCACACAAGCACTTGTACTTACTGATTCACTGCTCACCTTAGTGGTACCAACGTTTCTCATATCTGGTTTTATCCTCGCAATAACTTATAGTTTAATCAAGTCCTTGCACATAACAAAAAGACAAAAAGCATGCATAGGCAGACATAGGAGACCAATCAAAGGCGTCCAGCGTAAGGTGACGAAAATGCTCTTTGCGCTAAGCGTGATATTTTTTGCACTCAATTTTCCAAGCCACGTCATTCGTGCACGGATACTTATAAATACTTACATGAGGGGGATTGTCATTTCCACCGCATTAGACAATGTATTCCAGAGCGTGTTTCAGCTATTGTATTATTTGAGTTTTTCTATTAACATACCTATTTATTTAATATTCGGAGGAAATTTCAGGAGCTGTTTTATGAATTTATTTTGCAAACGCCGTACGCTGGATGAAAGAGAGAATACAGGTTGTGTACATTTCAGGATTAATCAAAGGAATGCCTCTCTCACTAATTTCAATGATCAAACTATAACGACAAAACTGATGTCAAATGATACAAGTGAAAAGCAGGACTAATTATAAAATTTAAGACAACCAATCATTCCCTACTGGATTTTTGTCTCAACGAACGTGATGTTTTGTGTCATGCTCCAACTGCGCATACGTACTCGAAAGCGTAAATCCAAGATAAATTCAAGGACTTTACGTTCTACAGAATGATAAAGACAATAGGATATTCGGTTTCTATTCAGATGCAACTTTTGCAACAGCATATCAACCGATTTATAAACCAAAGGAATATCTAAAGTTTTTTTTTTTTTTTTTTTTTAAAAATGATTGTCATATAAAATGATGGATTTGACATTGCGTTATCCCAGGATTAAATGTTTGTTTGTGTTGTACACATACATTGCTTTTTAAAGGCCATCATATCTTACAAAACGTTTCGATTGTAAAAAAGTTGAATGTGTTTGGGATAAAGATCTGAAAATAAATTATTTTAAACGCTGGTGCAAAGTGCTTCATGGAGGAATTTTCCGATGGTTAAATTGGTACATTTTAAACTTAAGTATTAAAATCAATGACCTTGAAAATGCAGCAAGCATCAAATTAATAGTTTATCATATTGTAGTGGCTCTGCAACAGATCAATGTATGAATAATCGTGACTATCACTCGTTGCACTGGAGCTCTAATACAGTTGTATACATTGATACGTTTGAATGCCGTAAACCGGCTAACTAAACATGTTCAAATATAACAAATGTTCTTCAGACTGAAAGGAAAACTATTTCTAGAAACATCAGAAACAAATCGTTTGTGAGAACACGTGTTTGTGTATGCGAGTTTGTGTATGTGTTTTGAAAGAACAAATTGCCGTATTTATATAAATTACCATCCTTTGAACAGAAACATCAAGCTTTTTAAATCGTATGTTTGGAACATTTGTCTAGTACACACTGACAAAAATGCATACAATTAACCTTTTCCGAGTAGAATACATACTAACCAGTAATTCTAGATAGTATAAATACCACTACGATTAGTTTTCTCAACGAAACAAAATCAAATATTCAGAATCAAAGAGAATTAAATACTAGATTATGGATGAAACACAATAACCGATAATGTGTAGCAAATCAATTTGCTTATAAATATATATATTTAGTAAATGACCTAATTTATCATATTTCATATAAGTACTTAAATTGATTTCAAATTCCAAACTACGATGTACACATAAATTGTATTTTGGAATGGTCCCATAGTAAATGGGTTTGATGCAAGCATTTGATTGAATTGTCTTACGGTAACAAAATTATTGGTGTGTGAAGATAAATTATATTAATTTTCATTTCACATAACAGTTTATTCTTTAACTTTTGTTTTGTAGAGCGCGTGCGCTTTTCCACCTAATTTTCTGTATTTAATTATTACCTTGATTATGGTTAGACAAAAATTATATTAAATTTAAACCGCCATAAAAAGAAGAATATGTACTCTTTCTATGCACATGCACTTATCCAGAGCTATATATATTGTATGTCTTATTTTCTTATTCCTTCTCTTGTCATCTTGTCAGTTGATATTAGATTCTATAATTTAAATAAAATAATTGAATAAATGTATTAATGATTAAATATATAAGCGTATGCAGTTTTACTGTATTATGTATTAGAAACCGTATGATTTTATATGGTTCCAGCTCTTCTCTTACTTAATTGTTCTGAAAGTCCCCAACCGTGGCATCATTAAGACTGGATACCATTTTCAATAAAAGTTAAAAATCTAATTACAAAAGGTATGTAGACATTCTAGTCAGTGATTGTCTTATTTCTTATATATTGATCTTAACACAAAATATGGCATTATAAAACATTATTTTTGTCATGAAATATTCATGAGCAAGATGTAAAATCTTGATTAGTTTACTTCTTGGTCTGTTTTTTAATAGGTATCGATGGATGGACGGATGGATGACTAATAACAGTATATTAATCAGGCCGACCACTGAATACGGTTGTTGCGTATTTTAAGGAGTTTTCATAGTTGTGGATATACAGAAAGATAATTTAAAAGTGCGTGTACTTTCGATGGTAAAAAAATTTACGTTCTCAGAATAACCTTGTATTTCGAAGTCTTGCCACAAATGTCTGGGCTTGTTTTAAAATGTTGGCTATAGTGTCAGCCGGAGGGATAGCTATAAAAATGTCCCATAAACATGATTTCGTTAGCATCAACTGCGAATTACTTTTATCGATTTCTAATGTAATTTCCATTAGATACGGCTTTGATGACTTAAATGCTTATAAACGAAAGGATTTGTATATATTAAATCTGCGTGGTCACCCTGACGATTGGTTCATCACCACTAAAGACTTAATGATGCCATATGCATCTTTTGTGGCGAGCTCATATTCCCTCTAACATTGTCGCTCGAGTATGACTAGTAGGTTGACGAAAGTCCATATTGGATCTAAAAACCAATGAAAATTTCAGATTATGCCAACCATACAATGTTTGGTGACGTGATAAAAGCAGAAGAAATATTCGATCCCTCCTCGATCGCACGACAGTCAGTATGTAATAAGGGACAAATGGCTTCAATCCAAAAATAATTCAGAAAAGAACATTGAAGAAAAGAACCACAATCCATTGGGAGTAATTAATTCCATTTATGAGTGCTGATGCTTTCTAGAGCTCGCTCTTAACTCTGTTACTTATGTCACCAGTGTCATCTCCAATTATTCCTTAAAATATTTTGAACATTTATTTGTCAATTTCCCTCATTTAAACAATAAAATTGATTGCAATAAATGCAATGTTCATGCGTGGGGAAGGCTCTGCTTAAAACGTTCTGACAAGAGAATAAATTAAAGCATAAATATTGTAAAGGTAGGCACTCCTTAATGCAAATACTACTGTGGGATTGATAGGTATAATTTTTTGTAACTACAGTACATTTTGTGCGTACTTTTATATGTAAGTACCTATGCGGTATATACAGTTTTGACAATCATTTTATGTATATATTTGTATATATATATATGTTTGTATGCATGTATGTATGTATTTATGTATGTATGTATGTACGTACGTGCGTGCGTACGTACGTACGTACGCACGCAAGCGCGCAGGCACGCACGCACGCACATACGTACGTACGTACGTGCGTATGTATGTATGTATGTACGTATGTGTTTAGGTCGGTAGGTAGGTAGGTATGTATGTATGTGTGTATGTGGGTATATATGTATGTACATATGTGTTTATTATGCATGTATGTATGTCTGTCTGTCTGTCTGACTGTATATCTATTTGCCTGCCTGCATGCATGCAATCATGCATGTATGTATGTATGTATGTATGTATGTGTGTATATGGGTATGTATGTATGTACATATGTGTTTATTATGTATGTCTGTCTGTCTGTCTGGATGTATGTATGCATGTATGTATGCATGTATGTATGTATGCATGTATGTATGTATGTATGTATGTATGTATGTATGTATGTATGTATGTATGCATGCATGCATGCATGTATGTATGTATGTATGTATGTATGTATGTATGTATGTATGTATGTATGTATGCAAACAAAAACTGTTAGAAGGTTAGCAAAGAAAATTAACAAACCAGGTGCAACAATTTTGTTTATCGAGATTCTTACATACAGTTTATACATTTTCTGATCTGTCATCGTACTTAGATGTTAATTTGCATATACAAAATGTTTGGATAGTCGTTTCTGCTCTAAAGTTTCAATACATTTTCACACAAAAAATGCGATTGTACTTTCATGATGACTGATATTCTGCATACAGAGCTGTTTAGACTGATTAAAGAATGTTGCTGCATGCTTAGGTTACATACGTCGTATCCCAATGTCCTTAATACCAAGCACCAAGGCACTGTATACTATTAAATAAAATGTTAATTAAAGAATATATATATATATATATATATATATCTTTTATAAAAATGTAATTGTATGCATGACTGCTTTTCATTGCATTATTATTTCACTGATTCAGTTGTCATTAGATGCTCATTTATATATGTATCGTTATGATCATGTTATACGCATACAATTGTTTTGACAATGCATATCATTTATGACGTCATGTCAATGACGTAAATGTTATTTAAGATATAAAGATGTCATTCGTTTCTTTCAAAATAGTTTGTGCCTGAAGAAGCATACCGTAAATGCAAAACGATTTGCACACTTTTGACGGCGTTTGTGGTGTTTTTTATTTCAGTTATGACAAAATGATTTTGACCTTTTTGCCGGATAGTACATCGCAATTAGAACATATAACCCAAGATCAGTAACATATCACCAACATATCCTAACACAGCATGGATATTTGACTGAATATATGTTACAATAACGAACACACACACACACGCACATATATATATATATATATATATATATATATATATATATATATATATATATATATATATATATATATATATATATACATATACATATATATATACATATATATATATATATATATATATATGTATATATATATATATATATATATATATATATATATATATATATATATATATATATATATATATATATATATAGTGAGAGAGACAGAGACAGAGAGAGACCGATAGAGAGGGATAGTTATCAGGATGTAGATCTACGTATATTATACTGGCTAGTCTACTCTTCGTGAGAGAGAGATGGGGAGAGAGAAGGAGAGAGAGAAAGATAGAGAGAAGAAGAGAGAGTGAATAAGCATACTTCTTTTAAAAGTTGTATATGTAGATAATCCTTGACCACTAACGAGAATTGTGCTCTAAATGAAGTTTTATTTTGACTATTTGAATATGATTTTTCATGACAGATTCGAAGCCTTCAATATATTTTTACACAAAGTAACAGCAGAGGACACACAACCGATGCATGTTTACAGGACGGCGTACTAACATATCATTATCTGCTCAATCAGAAGACACCATTTTCTTACGAATGAACAATTTACAGTAACGATCAACTGTCTCATTTAAAATTTGGACAGATTTCCTTTTTCCAGTTATTACCCACCAACTTTTTGTGACTTATTCGGAGCTGGCATAATCACCATAAATATCCCACCATTACAAATCTAAGTGTGGAGGAAAACTAATTGTAGCTGCATTTAGCCGATTGGCCATTAGGAAGTATATACATATACGATTGTCACAATCTTTAATGTTGACATATTTAATACAAAATGAAAAAGAAATATAATCTAGGATCTCATTTAGCACCGATTGCTTCAGCATAATTAGTGTGCTTGACGTTCAGTCGAAGAAAACCATCTATAGATGTATGTTCGGCCTACATCTCAACAGATATTACCATCTTCACAATGTTACAAATACGTTTTGTGCAACGGTTAAATTACGTTTTGTGAAATGCAAAAACGTATTTGCTGAGTGTAAGGGTAATTATAGATGTAAACGTTGAAGACTTCTTGTCTTCATCAAACAACAAAAAAAAAATCCGTTACAATTTTAATTGCTGTCTTTGTTGGCATTTAACTTTCAAATATGTTCCGATGATAAATAAATTTAAGATGTTGCTGATTTAAAAGCCAATTGGATGACTGCATCAAAATTGGCAAGAAATGAAGAATGGTGGATCTCCGGGCAATTCCTATGCTGTCGTAAGAAAAAGGAGAAATAAGAAAATAACTGAACAAGATAGCAGGCTACATTTGTTAAAGCTCGCAATTTCTTTAAGAGGGTTGAAGAATGTTTTTAGATGGGGATATTTACATGGATGGGGGTCAGATAGGTATATTTGACCGGATCCAGTCAACTAAATGTAGCATAACGAACAGAGTTTGTGTTTGATTATGAATGGAATGGGTAGGTAGTGGAGGTTAAAGGACCAGGGTGGTGGGATGATGTGTACTCTGTTCTAGTAACGACGTGAATGATAAATAGTACATGTTCGCATTACTCCTTCTTGAAAGATACAGCTTCTGGAACTGTATTTGAATTGTATTATGTGATCATTTAATTTATTAAAAATGCCTTACATTCTCCAGGTGGATCTTCTATAATTATAGCTATACTAAGGAACGCCATATGTTAGTACAGTCCCTTCTTTAGCCTTTGCGTCATCGTCCGTTCGTGACGAATTATTTTCATCGTAGAGACAACGTTATGATTTATGGTAGCCATGCTTTAATGTCTTAATATTGTCAACTATCTATCTCGTATCTTCTTTATATGATACACGTTGTGAAGTTTAATAGTTTACGTGACATGCTATGTCATTTCTTGGCCGTGTCGATGCACATCTCAGATCGTATATTTTATTTTATCACACGCTTGATTTACTCGTTTACATAATTTTTTTCATCCTTTTGCGTCTTAAATGGTACAATTTTGATCTTAGTGCATATTAATCTCGGATAGATCTGGCGCTGATTTTATCTTTTGAAAACGATAGCATTGTTTTCTTCTGGATAGTCAATAATGTCATATTTTTAGTTGTGACTTTTATGGAAATTATGTATCTGTTATGTCACCGACAAAATTATAAATTCGTTACTTACATCCAAACAGGATCAGCCATAAGTGGTATATTACTTCACTGTATATGTTGTTCAATTGTTTGATAATAGAAATATAAAATTAAAAACTTTGTCATAAAACAGGACACAATCTATATAACGGTATATTTGTTATTCATGCCAATTTACCCATACGTTATCATAATTAGCTCAATGCAACTTTTCTCCTGATATTTAAAACAAGCCACCGTGTACAAAACTCTGGACACTATATTACAGCGCTTGGTGTAACTAAACCTGTCTCATACACACATTTTGAAACAATTCAAATATACAATTAACCTTAAGGCATCTTTACATATGTTCGTGCAAACCATTAAAGTAATTTAATATGTGAAACTGCATCTTTAGTACTCTGGTAAATATCATCGGATAGGCTGCATTATGTACCACTAAATAATATTTTTCTTTGAGAAGAATTCCTTTACAAATTATTCAAACCTGTTCAGGTTTTCGCATTAGTAAATATGTTTACGCAAGAATTTAGATTCATCTGTTCTAAATGTCTAGTTGTCTCAACAAATTTGTCATCTTTCAAGTTATTAGATAGTAGATGAATCGTTTGGTTTCATCCTTCGATAACTATAACGAATTTGATTCTGCTCCTTACAGTTATTTAATTTATTTTCACATACATACATACATACATACATACATACGTACGTACGTAGGTACGTAAGTAGTGAATGGGGTCACCCTAGCGACAATGGGAATTAGCATTACAGACCCCCCTGGGTCACTCTAGCGACAATGGAAATTTAACATGGGGGAAAAATCATGGGTCACTCTAGCGACAAGGGAAATTAACATGGGAATAAATCGTGGGTCTGTTTAGCGACAAGGGAAATTAAGATGGGGAAAATTGTTGGGTCACTCTAGCGACAAGGGAAATTGAACATGGGGAATTGATCGTGGGACTGTTTAGGGACTAGGGGAAATGGAACAGGGTCGGGACCCTATTTTAATAGGGTCCCGACCTGATGGATCTATGGAACATATGAAAATTGAAACAGGGAGGGGTCTCTATCTTTTTTAAATAAAAAAATAATATAAAAAGGGGTAGGCAATTGAAAGTCTATCTCTTTTCGAGAAATGTGGGTGGCCCTGAAAAGGGCCTTTGGATTTATGTTAACATGCCCTTAACATAAAGGGCATCTGCGACATCTTCTTGTCCTCAAGCTGCGTCTTACTGCAGGGCCATAAATCAGAGTCCTCTTGAGGCATCCTTGTCTTTCCACATACACTCTTCGTATCCACAGACTGGTGTCTGACTTGTGGACAACTTGGATCGGACATACATAGTATGTCCGTCCTGAACATCATCGAAGAAACAAGGGTGGATGATTCGACTGTGGTCCACATCTTGAGGCGCCTAGAACAGGTGAATCAATGCAGTGAACTGCGCTTATTTATAGGTAGAGGAAGGATTGAAACGGATTGAGTTCATTGACCAATCCAAACACGCGTTACATAATTCAGTCAGCCATCGTCCAATCGGAAGAGAGCAGTCTGTGACGTCACGTGGTCTATATAGATTCACAGTCAATCTATGCGATGGTTATTCAACATGACGGAAACTCAGAAAACGATCAATTGGGGTGCACTAGCAGTGGAGACCACCCAAGGGAACCCGGACTTACTTTCAGAAGAATTAAATTGGGATTTTGTGGATTTTCTTACCTCGCAAGAATTTGTTCCGGAACCTTCGTCACCTTCTTCATTACCGCACGTGGAGAATTTTAGACAGAGACAGAAAGAAGAATTGGAGAAATTTATACAACGGCAAAAGGAAGCGGAACAAGCTTTTCTCCTACAGCAACAGCAGCAAGAAGAAGAGGTAAGAAAAAAAACAAGAAGAAAAAGCATCAGCAGCAAAGAAACAAGGGTGTGAAAATCAAACGGTCACGGTACTGTTGGACATTTTAGCGGAGTTAAGAAGTCTGAAACATATGTATCAGACTTCTTTATCACGACCGAAGAGAATACGACCTTCCCGAGCTAAACACGCCAACCCTGTGACTAAGCCTACCATACCACCCTTAGTGATTTCAACTAAATCATCATCATCAACAGTACGCAGTCCAGAAGTAGGCCTCGGCCGTTGCAAAGGCTTAAGACAGTTAAAGTTGATTGCTTAAACTTACCCCTACACCAAAAACCAAAGGTCCTTTTCAGGGCCACCCACGTCTCTCGAAAAGAGATAGACTTTCAATTGCCAATAACTCAAAAATAAAAAAAAACATTTTACCCCTATAGTACGTGTTTGTGTATGATTGTGTGAGTCTACGTTCTTATTTTAAAATCAAAACCCAAAGACACTTACCTTTATATCTAATTTATTCTTTTATAAATATTTACAATCCAATTCACAATTCACAACAAATCACTTTAAAAAGTACGTAGACATCTTCTGTCTCATTGTTCATTGTTCACTCTCTCTGTTTTTTGAATTTCTTCACCGTCACAGTCTTTTCCTCCTCTTCCTCGTCACTTTCTTCCCTTCTTCTTTTCTTCTCCTGTTTCTTTTTCTTTGCCTCTTGTAAATAGAATTGTCCTCTTTCTTCCTCTTCTTCCTCTGAAGAATCCCTCTCTTCTTCCTCTGAAGAATCCCTCTCTTCTTCTGTCTCCTTTTGTTTCTTTTTTGGGCAATCTGGAGACCAATGTCCTTTTGCTTGACAATAATAACAGGTATCTTGACTTTTGTCTCTTTTAGCCCCTTTTATTCTTTTTTGACGGTCTGGACACTCTGAAGAACAATGCCCTTTCTTCTGACAGATATAGCAAGTATCTTGACTTTTATCTCGCAAGGAAGGAGAGTAGTCCGTCGGCTGGTCTGAAGAAAATTTTCTAATGACCCCTCGCAAAGCTCTGATGAAATATTCGATTTGGGTAGTTTCTTCCAGCGTTGTGTTCGGTTTGAGAGTGAAATGAATAGTGAAAGGACAAGACACACACCCTTTTATATACGTTGATCTGCCAGGACTATAAATTAATCTATGGTGTTTAAACTTTAGTCATTTGACGTTTTTCTATCAAGATGAAACGATCCAATTCATTTGAGAAGAAAGAAGAAGAAAGTAAGAGGCAGAAACGTGATCTATCGCCTCGTACCAGGGCTGAAGTCTTGGCACAAATTCATGCCAGTGATTTTGAAGAGGACATGAGTCAACCAGAATTCAAGCCCAGAGAGTCTTCCTCTAAACAAAGTTCACCACCCTTACTTAACCCTGAAAAGTACTATGACATTCGAGAGACAGAAAAGCGCTCCTCTAGAAAATTTAGAACCACGGCTTACACGTACAGGGTGAAGATTAAAAATTTCAAGTCCGACGTACCGTTAGAGAAAGCAGAAGGGTTCATCACCAGATGTGGGATTCTTTACTTACCACACTCAAGCGACAATGTCAACCCAAAGAAGACGATCGCTTGAGACTTTCCATACAACACGACGGTTTGAAATCCCCTGTTTGGATCGAGTTTAGCACCCTTGCAGAATTGACTGCTTCCAAAGTCATGGACAAAATTCAACACGTACAACAATCCAATGACCAGTTTGACATCACCGATGGCAAAGCCACACTGGACATGACCCACGTCTCTCCTCCTCAAGGGACTGGACGCAAAAAGATGTTATTGGTGGACGAGCTTCGCAGCACCAAAACAAGTCTCGTCCGAATTAACAACCCTCAAGACCAGATGTGTTTAGCCAGGGCTATCGTGGTGGGACTATTCTATGCCAACAAAACGACACGGCAGAATGGAAAAGAGCCTGGAAAACTATTCAACGATCCGAACGAGCCAAACAACGAAATGAAGCAGAACTCCTGTTGCAACAAGCCGACTTGCCCAAAGACACACCTTGCGGCATTCCTGAGATGCAAAAATTGCAAGATATCCTAGCTCCACGCTACACCTTGAAAGTTCACCCTCAAGAAGTGCGCGGACCTTTGTTGTTTCGAGGCCAAGATTTTAAGGATGGAAAATACATTCACCTTTATCATCACGATGAACATTTCGATACCATTACCAGTATAACTGGATTCCTGGGATATGTTTATTATTGTGAAAAATGTGACTATGGTTATAACAATCGAGAACAACACAAGCACTGTGGATTGAAATGCTCAGGATGTTTGGTCTCTCCACCTTGTCTGAGCGAAGGACAAGAACTAGTGCATTGTTCAACTTGTCTGCGCACTTTTGTCAGCCCTGCCTGTTACCAGCAACATTTGAAGACGCAAGGTTCACAGCAGAAATGTGCTTGTCACCGCCTGAGATTGTGCCCCACGTGTGGACAAGGCATACGTACCAACAGTACCAAGACACAAGTATGTTCAGGAAAGAAAAAATGTCACATTTGTCACCACATCGTGGACTTGGGACACGAATGCTACGTGCAAAAATACCAATCCCCACCGGAGAAAGAAGTAGGTCACAAGAAGAATGGCAATTTCATCTTTTTCGATTTCGGCAAGAGACCGGCATTCACATCCCTAATTTCTGCGTGGCTCATCGAGCGTGCGAAAAGTGCATTCAAGAACCTATCTTCAGTCATTGCCCTCAATGCAGTAAGATTCCTGGAGGGCGTGAACAAATCTTTCGAGGACCGAAAACGCTAGCCGATTTCGCCCAATGGGTCTTAGACCCCATCGACGAAACGTGGAGCCAAGAGGACATCGAACGTTACGGAGATTGTCATCGTCATGCCACGGTGATGGCTCACAATTTCTCCGGATACGATGGACAGTTTCTTTTGAGGTACTATACGGAACATGGCACTGAGCGTCCTAAAGTGACTTTGAACGGAGCCAAAATCATTTTCATGCAAGTGGGACAAGTGCAGTTTAAAGATCCGATGAGTTACTTGGCCATGCTTTTGAGTCGAATGCCTAAAACGTTTGGAATGACAGAAATGGCTAAAGGGTACTTTCCACACTTTTTCAATACGGAAGCCAATCAACATGCCATTCTACCCCATTTGCCTGAGGCTCACTATTACGACCCCGACAACATGCGTACCGAACAACGAAAAGCTTTCTACGCTTGGTACCAGGCTCACGCCTCCGACCCTTTCGACTTTCAGGAAGAAATGTTAAAGTATTGTCGTTCCGACGTGGACATTTTACGACGTTGCTGTGGAAAATTTCGAGAACTGTTCATGGAACACGGATGGGTCGATCCTTTGAAAGAAGCTTGCACCATTGCCAAAGCGTGTTCCTTAGTGTACCGCCAACGATTCATGCCTGAAAACACTGTGGCTGTCATCAGTCCTCAAACGACCCACTTTGTCAAACGTCAGTACTCGGTCAAAGCCCTACGCTGGTTACATTACTTGTGCGAAAAGGAAGACAAATGGATTCAGCATGCTCGCAACGGAGGAGGCGAAAAGACCATCGGAACGCATTCGGTCGATGGCTGGGACTTAGAAAACCCCAAGATCGTGTACGAGTTTAACGGTTGCTTATTTCACGGATGTCCCGTCTGTTACCCTGATCGTGGCACTAAAAATCAGTTTTTACAACGAACCATGGAAGACCTGTACCAGGACACTTGTCAGCGACGCCTAAAGTTAGAACAGGAAGGATGCCAAGTGGTGGAAATGTGGGAACATGAATACGATCACCGTTTGAAAACCGATCCCGAGTTTAAACGCCTCGTGGAAAGTTACCAGTTCATGGACCCCCTGAACCCGAGGGATAGTTTGTACGGAGGAAGGACCAATGCCACCTGTTTGCTGTACCAAGCCGACGAAGAGAAAGGAGAAGAAATCAAATACTTGGATGTGTGTTCGCTGTATCCTTACGTGTGCAAATATTGTCGCTTTCCTGCAGGGCACCCGCAATTGTTCACCGAACACATCGACCTGAAAAACATTCGACAATACGAAGGTCTGATCAAGTGCAAAGTCTTACCTCCCACGGACTTGTACCATCCCGTGTTAGCTCACCATTGCCAAGGCAAACTGATGTTTCCTTTGTGGCGTACTTGTGCAGAAACGTGCAACCAAGATCAGCCTTGTCAGCACACCCAGGAAGAACGGGCTTTGACGGGAACCTGGGTCAGCGCAGAATTGTTCAAAGCTCTGGACATGGGATATCAACTGTTAGAAGTATACGAAATTTGTCACTTTCCCAAGACGGAACAATACCACAAGGGTGACCCCACTCAGAAAGGCATTTTCGCAGACTACGTGGATGCCTTTTTGAAACTGAAGCAAGAAGCCAGCGGCTATCCGTCCTGGTGTCACACTCCCGAAGACCAAATACAATATAAAGAGAAATACTGGGTACAAGAAGGCATCACTTTAGACCACATCGAGAAAAACGAAGGCAGGCGATCGTTTGCCAAAGTGATGTTAAATTGCTTGTGGGGTAAAATGGCACAACGCCCGTGTTTACCCAAGACGAAATATGTGACAGAACCTTCCCGCTACTTCCAGATGATTCACGACAAAACCAAATTCATGAAAAACGTGGAAGTCGTTCGCGAAAATTTGATCTTAGTGAATTACGAAGAAGATCTGGACTATGTACAAGACGACCCTTTTGGAAATGTCATCATTGCGGCTTACGTGGCAGCCCATGCTCTCTTAAAATTGTACGATGCTTTAGAACTGTTAGGGGAACGGGTCCTGTACTTTGACACGGACAGTTGCATTTACATCCATCACCCGAGTCAACATCACCCTGACATTGAAGGTGACCGTTTAGGAGCCTGGACAGACGAGCACCCCGACGACAAGATTTTAAGTTTCGCCAGTGGTGGTCCAAACATTTACGGCTATGAATACCGGGACAAACAAGGAGAAGTGCACACGACGTGTAAAGTGAAAGGACTGACTCTGAATTATCGTACCAGTCGAGCGGTCAACTTTGGCGTATTGAAAGAAGCCTTGCAGTCTAGAGAAGATGAACACTTTAAAGTGACCACCTACCAGCCGAACAAGATTGTACGTTTACCCACTCACCACATCGTCAGTCGACCCTTGGAAAAAGTCTATCAAATCGTGTACCAGAAGCGAGTGCGACTTCCCAATCATTTCACCTTACCGTATGGACACGTCGGTATTGGTCTGTATATAAAAAGGAACCCTAGGCAAGATCGATAGTTCATTGTGACTACCAAGACCAAGCGAACAAGATGAATACTTTCAGAGAAACACAAAACAAGTTCAGACAGGCACAATTCAGGTGTGGGGCCTCTGAAGTGGAATGCGATTGTGAGCCTTGCGATGGGAACGATGCTGTACGCTGTGACCTTAGCGATGCCGTAAAGCATCATGGGAAATTCGTTTTCACTGCCCCTATCATGGAAAGTAATGCTGTGCGTGTCAAACCTGAGGTATGCGAATGCGATGCCACTCGTCCTCTTGGACACTTTACTGGGTTTCGTTTTAAAGGTGAATGTCCACCTTCACGTCTACCTCCCTACGAATGTCATCCAGCCCTGAGCAAACTCCTATCCATGTCACCCAACCCTCATCGAAACGAACCTGTGAAAGACGAATATTCGTTCCCTGTGCGTTTGTCGGAATACTGCGACTTTGAAAATCGTCTTCAATCGTTCAAAGGAAAATGGCCTAAGTATCTGGGAGGACCGACCCCCGAAGAATTAGCCAGAGCCGGATTGTTCTACTTGGGCGAAGGAGATAAAGTCAAGTGCTTCAGTTGCGGTGTGTCACTTCACCACTGGGAACCGCAAGATTCGGCCTACGTAGAACATGTTCGATGGTCACCGAATTGTCATTACTTACCCTTAGTGGGACCGAGACATTGAAGTAACTTCTTACCATAATCTGTTCATGAATACTTTACAAGAGAACATTCGTGCTTTGCCTGTGGAGTTGAGAGAACGCATTTACCGAGAGCTGGTCAAAATACAAGTCAAACGTAAAGAACAATTGCTTCCGTTACGTCACCGGTGTTTGAACCACTGGTACCTGAATGCTATACAAGGACTGATTCAGTTGAAAGTGTTCCATTGGACAGACATTGATCAACGATCCCCTGGTTTTAAAAAGGATTGGTTTGCTATTGATGATTCTATCTACTACATTGTAAACTTATTGCATCGAATTCCAGAGGAAGAGTTAACGAATTACCAACATCTTGTACGCAATGTCAACTTAGTGAAAGAGGAAACTTCTGAACGAATTGTAATGTGTAAATTAGTGATGAAACGATTTAAATTTGACAATGAATTAAAACCATGTCTGTGCAAAGGGTACATTTATTGTGTCAGAAAGAGAATTTAGTATGACCTATTCATGGATACTTTACAAGAGAACATTCGTGCTTTGCCTGTGGAGTTGAGAGAACGCATTTACCGAGAGCTGGTCAAAATACAAGTCAAACGTAAAGAACAGTTGCATCCGTTACGTCACCAGATCTTTAACCACTGGTACCTGAATGGTATAAGAGAACTGATTCGTCAGAAATTGTTTCAGTGGTCAGACCTTGTTCAATACTTCCAGGGCCCCGATGATACACGTGTTGATCATTTTGGTTACTTCGAGATTCACCTAGTGCAACGTATTGAGGAAGACAAGTTAAAGGATTACCAACGTATTTTACGTGGAATCTACTTAGCGGAAGAGGAAACTTCTAAACAAACTTTGACGTTTCGGTTACAGTATGCAAGATTTAGATTCCCTACTGGAGAACGAAGATCTCTGGCTAGAAAGTACGTGTATTGTTTCCGAAACAAAGACACTATAAAAACAGGCTGCCATGCCACGACTTATGTCACATGTAATTGAACAGATTCCGTGGAAGGAACTCAATGACCATATTCAAATAGTGTGTGTCTTAGTGACTTGTTTTCTGGGATTTCGTTTGCCAGCTGATTCCTTGTGGACTCTTTACGAACAATACTTACCAGCCCATTTAACATGAAAGTGGTGCCTTTAAATGTTCACGAGAGACTCCTTTCGCTCAAAGCCTTACGTTTTCATCTGGATACTTCTCGACCTCAACGGGAAAGAAAGATTCTTCAACTTTTAGCTACCCAAGACGTGTATGATGATGTGTGTGTAGCTTGTGACTTACACCCCCATTGGACAGATGTCCGTGACTGGAAAAAATGGGATTTTGAGGTTTGGACCCAAGAAGTGGCCAGTATGCTCGAGAGTTGTGATCCTTCCTTTCAACATCCAAAGAAAAAAGTTATTTTTCAACCTGTGTTAGTGACAGTACCAGAAGAACCCGTCACCGAGAACAACCACTCGCTTCAGGACAGGACTGTCATGGACATTCCTGAAAGGTCATTCCGGGAGGACACTTGTGTGACAATACCTCATGTAGTGACTGTAAGAACATTACACACTGTCCCTAGGACATCTTGGTTACCCAAAACATATTGTACAGAGACTTGTTTATATTCCACTTTGATCGTTTTGATGTGTTTTTTATTCCTGTACATAACTATTTGGCTTTTATGTATTTTTGTCTTTCGTGTTGTTTATATTTGAAACATTCAATAAACGTGTCCTGAAAAAAGTATATAAACTCTCGTCTTGTTTGTTTTCGTGTCACAAGTGACATTCCTAACACTATGGCTACCTCTGCTGTCTCTACTCCCTCTTCTTCTACTGTCAAAGTCATCGAATAACACTTAGATCGTGCCAGTTGGGAGGCTTTGTATCTTCGCCATCCCTTTAACATGCTCATTGCTGGATCTAGCGGTTCAGGCAAAACCGAATTCGTCAAATGTTTGATCGATCATTTGATCGATCGACCACCTCAACGCATCGTGTGGTGTTACAAAGAGTGGCAATCGGCGTACAGCCTCTTGCGAGAAAGTCAAGGCGATTCCATCGTGTTTGTGGAAGGCATTCCTAAAAAAGACGACGGCATCGTCTTTGACTCCCGTCAAACCCATTTGGTCATTTTTGACGACATGTTAGGAGAAGACGAAGAAGAAATTAAACTGTGGTTCACGCGCAAAGGGCATCACCGTAATGCCAGTGTCGTTTACATCACCCAAAATTTGTTTCAACAAAGTAAAGCCCATCGCACCATCAGTCTCAATGCGCATTACGTGGTCTTGTTTAAAAGCCCTCGAGATAAATCGCAAGTGCAAGTCTTAGCCAAACAGTTAGGAACGCCTTGGCTGACTCAGGCGTACGACGATGCCACTCAAACTCCACACGCCTATTTACTCGTCGATTTGAAACCTACGACCCCCGATGATTTGCGATTTCGTACCCACTTGTTTCACCACTGGTGCCAAGACGGAGGGCCTGTCCTGTACACGTCTCCGTCCTCGATTTAATTTCACTCCACAAAAAAAATCTATAAAAACCTCAGACCCTTTTCGTCTGTCTCACACAACGTCAACATGACGTCCCTTCAGTCGCATCGTCCCGTCAAATTGATTCGTGCCTTGTATGGCATCAGTCGAGAAAAAAATCCACAAACACGAGCTCGTGTCTTAGAAGCTAGTCTCAAAGAAGTCTTACGATGGTTCACGGTGACGGCACGTCAATTACTGCAAGGGATCATTCAGATTCCTCATCAAACCAAACGCTTTTTTGATCGAAACAAAGTCGCTTTGACCCAACTGGCCGATCCCCGCATCGACACACAAACCAAAAAACAAATCATTTTGAAACCTGGAGGGAGCGGTACTATAGGAGGGGTCATCATTCGCTCTCTCCCTTAAGATGGGATCCTAATGCCCCCAAAGTTCTCCCCAAGAAAAAAGTCAAGCGAAGTTCCAAGAAGAAGAAAAAGACCAGGTCCCCAAGGAGACCCGTGTCTCCAAGAACTTCTCCAGTGGCGGGACCCTCCTCTTACCAGACACCACCCCGGAAAAAGAAAAGAAGCCCCCAGAAAAAGAAACAGAGAAAAAGTCCCCAGAAAAAGAAAAGTCCACAGAAGAAAACTAGTCGCAAGAGAGGCACTTCGGCCAGGACGCAACCTTACACTCGCAAACCACGACCTGCCACGGTGGTGACTGCGTCTCCGGCAGCCTCAAGTTCATCCACTTCTCCGTTGATGACACCAAGAACTGAAGAGTACTTGGAGACGTTGATCACACCAACTACTTCTCCGTTGATGACCCCAAGAACTTCCCCAGTGACAGGACCCTCCAATTTAGCGGCAGTGGCTGCTGCTCACAAAGTACCTTCTCTCAAAATCAAAGTCCAAGAAAGATCGGGCATGTTACAAAGTTTACTGGATTAGTCCAAGCAAGAACTGGCTCGATTTAGTCCGTTACGTACCCCTGCACGACGTGTCACGCCTGTCCTCAAACTGATACGACGTAAAGACAATCAGTGGCGACGCGTTCCAGTATAAAAAAGGTGTGTGACCAAGTAGGGTATCAGTGTTTTGGTGCTCCTGAAGATGTCACCCTCCAGAAAACATCCCTCTTCTAAACAACCCCAAGGAAAGAAAAGGAAAGGACTGCCACCACGTTTAGTCAAACATGGGGACATGTTATCTGTCCTGTCCAAAGCTTCTCCACCCCTACGAAGAAAACTCATTCAATCAGGTTCCAAAGAGGTCATCGATACCGTGTGCGAATGTGTTTGAACGTCTTGAAAGGTACGATCCCTTTGTCCAAACACCAGAAACAATGCTTAGGCAAACATCGTCACGTTGGTCCAACGTGGAGGCATTAAACCCCTCTTGTTAGGTCCATTGCTGAAAGGAGTCTTGGGAACCATGTTGGGAGGACTGGTGATAGCAAGATGAAAAGGCCCTCTGAAGTCCCAAGATCTCAGAATCGACCCCTGACAACGCCATGGAAGGACGAAAACTAGCTTTAGTGCCTTACAAACGATGGATGGAATATCATCGTTCTCAAGAACAACGCACCCCGGATTTACCTCCCAATCCCCATTTGAGCGAGATGTCCCAGTTTCAACACGAATTGCAGTCCTTGATGGATCGTCAAGATTTGTCCGAAACAGAAAAATCGCAAAAGTACGGTCAACTCTTGCAACGACTGCAACTCTTTCACCAGAAAGCTTTAGACGAAACAGCTCTACCCACTCTGAAAGATGTTAAGACCTTGATGAAAAGTCCAGCACCATCATCACTACCACCACCACTACTACCATCCCCACGGGTCACCAGAGATGCTACCCCACGAAGACCTGAGGAAAAAGAGATGCGATAAGTGTTTCAAACACCGTCAGCAGTTCCCATTTCAAGTAAGATTGCAGCATCCTTGTTGACCTCGTCCCTTACACCCCAACGAGAAGAAATGAAAGCTTGGGTTAAAAAGATGATGTCCACTCCTCCTTCGACAGAAAAGAAGGCCAAAGCCATTTCATTGCCACCTACACCACCACTACCTTCGACTTCTACTCCCGTAGCCCATCGGACACGTAAATCCGTTTCCAAACCACCCTTTCGTCCCACTCAGAGTAGCATCACCGAAGAGTGGGTAACTTAGTAACACACAAAAAAATGGAGAAGGTGTTAGCCAGCATTTACTACGATCCCTCCCATCCTGCAGGTTACGCAGGAGTTCAAAAATTGTATCGTGCTGCCAAAACGCGACTGAAAAGTCTCCGTTTACCTCAAGTGCAACGATGGTTACAAGAACAAGCTACTTACACCTTACACAAACCCATTCGACGTAAGTTTTCCAGAAGTCGCACCCAAGTGGAAGGCATCGATCATCAATGGCAAGCCGATTTAGCCGATGTCTCTCATTTGGTCAGCTACAATCGTGGCTACAAATATTTGTTTTGTGTCATCGACGTCTTTTCCAAATTTGCCTGGGTCGTACCCTTGACTTCCAAATCGAGGAGCGAGTTAGTGCGAGCCCTGCAACGAGTGTTGAAACAATGAGGTCGTCACCCTCTTCGATGGCAAATGGACAAAGGTACCGAATTTCTGAACCAAGCTTTCCAAAAAGAATTAAAGAAACGTGACATTCATTTTTTTACCACCGAGAATCCTGAAACCAAAGCCGGCATCGTGGAACATTTTCAACGCACTTTGAAAGAACGCATGTGGAAATATTTTACGCATCACCACACTCTGAAATACATCGACATCTTACCGCACCAGGTGCAAGCGTACAACCAATCTTACCATCCAATCATCAGACGCGCCCCGCAAGAAGTGACTCCCGAAAACGAAGTGTTTGTGTTTGAGCGCCTGTTTGGTACGTCCCCGACAAGGGCTGTCCCCAAGAAAAGTGGAGTGTTGGCCGTAGGAGATTGGGTGCGCATTGGCAAAACCAAACCCACTTTCGACAAAGGTTACTTACCTAACTGGACGACTGAATTGTTTCGTGTCTGGTCGAGTGCATGGCCGTCATCCTGCCGTCTATAAATTGGAAGACATGAACGGAGAAGTGCTCAAAGGAACGTTTTATTTGCCCGAGTTACAACGTGTCACCAAACAAGAAGACGACGTGTACGACATCGAAAGCATTCTCGAACGCAGAACCCGTAAAGTGGGCAAACGACGTGTCAAAGAAGTCAAAGTACGTTGGAAAGGATATCCACCCAGTTTTGATTCTTGGATCGACGCTTCGCAAGTCATCGACTATAAAAAGAAGTGACCATCATGCCCTTTCACACAGACGCAGCTACGTCGACCACTCCTTCACCTAGTTCTTCTGTGCAAGATCTACAAAAGCAACCTTTGTGGGTGTGGTGTGGAGAACGTGTGCCTGAAACGCAAATCGTCTTTTTCTGCCAAATCTTCGTGGTGTATTGTGTCATCGGGGCAGCTATCGCCAATTTGAGTTTGTAACAAGGAGACAAACAATTGTGGACCATTTTATTAAGCAGTTGCATCGTTTACCTGCTTCCTAATCCCTACTTGAAATTCTCCTCGAACGGGAACAACGGGAACCTTGTGTCCAGTGCCAGTGTCAGTCACCACTCCAACAACAACAATAACCCCATTTTGAGCGGAGACACGCCTCTGACTTCCAGTAACCCCTCGGACAGCCACAGAACTCTGGAATTCTGAGTCACCAAAACCAATTTTGCTTAACCTTACCCAGTGACAGTTCCATGGAGGTGTTTCCCCACAACACGTTGTGCTGTTACACGGCCAAATTACTTCAGGCCATCCCATTAGATCAAGAAGCGCATTGGGAAGTGGCGTTGGTAGAAATGATTTACCCAACACAAATCAAAAACACACTGAACTCAAAACAATTTTGACGTCGAAATTCTGGACCAAACGGTGCAGCAAACCATGACGACCACTCATCAACATAAATCACTTCCGAAGACCCTAATACCCCGCAGCAGCAGTGACACTTCTCCTCCTTTTTACGTTTATCACTTTAAAATTAACTCAGGCCTTTGTTTTAGTGGTCAACATCTGGTGGAGGCAATCGCTGACAAATTCTATGCAGCATTTGACAAAGTTCTGACCGGACTAAAAAAACGTGTCACCATTGAGTACCATCAACTGTCTCATCGTCTACTCATCAAATTTGAAAGTGAGGAAAGAAGTATACGTATTAAATTTTGCCCTGAATTGTATGAGATTTTGGGTGGAGACCTCAATATGGTCACGGATAAGGAGGCCAAAAAAATTAAAATGGCAGACATTGACAACAACGGGGATTTTGCGAGGTATTTTCGTTTCCCGGTAGAACTGAACCAGCGACTGAATTTGATCTTCGTGTATTCCGATGTGGTCGAGTACAACGTGGTGGGACACACCTCCGTGCCGTTACTGCGTGTCATTCCTTTCAAAGTGAATTCTGCCACGAACGCTGACGAGGAAGGTGGAAACACTTATCACGTTCACCGCGAATTTGTACATCCTCATTATTTGCCCGTCAGCAAGTCGTATTTGGACACGGTCAACATTGCTATAAAAGGAGATTTGGGACAAAATATTCCATTCACCAAAGGAAAAGTCACGGTGAAACTCCATTTTCGAAAACCGTTCTCTAGCGACTCGTAAGTCATGTATCCAGTGTACCGAGGGGTTGCTCGACAGCGAGGACACGGTTTAGGAGATAATGTTGAAATCGGCCTTTCCTTCGGTGGCTCCGGTGTTGAAACCGATGGTGACACGCGGATTGCATGCCTTGAAAGATGCCGCATTGACCCAAGGCAAAGAATTTCTCCAAAATGTCATCATCGACAAACAAAACCCGAAAGAAGCCTTCTTGAGGGCAGGTAAAAATGTCTTGTTGCAAACGGGTAAAGACATTTTAGGCCGACGAGAAACACCTATAAATGCCCTGCACGCTACCGAGTCAAGCATTCAGCAAGGACAAGGCAGAAAGAGACGACGAAGAAAACACCCTTTCACCAGACTTCACACGTCTAAAGCTAGAAAGACAAAGAAAAGAAGAACCGTTAGAGACTTAGACGTTTTTGATTATTCAGAAACAGAAAAAAATGATGCACCGAGAGTCTTGCGCCTGTTCCAAGTCGGAACTGGATCTGTTTGCCATGCCCCCCACCATGATGACGATGCAAGAACCCCAATGGGTGGAATTTCACCCCGTCTCCTCATTGACAGATTCCGCTCCCATCGAGTTTGAAATCAAAGGACAGCCCGAAGATTACATCGATCTGAATAGCAGTTACTTGTACTTGAAAGTCAAAGTTCTAGATAAGGGTGGAGATTCTATAAGCGGCGAAGAGAAAGTAGCTCCCGTCAACAATTTCATGCATTCCTTGTTCAGCTCAGTGGACTTGTATTTGAATAACAAACCGGTCAGTAGCAGCATGGATACTTATCCTTACCGTGCCTACCTGGAAAATCTATTGACGTACGGAGTAGATGCCAAGAACACCCATCTCAACGCTTGCGTGCTATGGGAACCTGACGATGCGGGCGATTTTGATAAAACAGGTCTTAGTGATAACCCCAAAACAAAAGCAGACACCAATGAGGGATTTGTAGAACGAACAGACAAAATCAAAGATGGGAAGAGTTTAGAACTGATGGATCGTTTGCATTTGGACATGTGGTTGCAAGAGAAATATTTGCTGAACGGTGTAAATGTCCGCTTGTGACTGAATCGTAGCAGTACCGCTTTCCATTTGTTGGCTGATAGTGCTGACGTCAATCCCTAAAGCAAAATCGAGGAGGCCAAACTCTACGTACGACGCGTGGAAGTGTTACCTAAAGTGGGAAATGACATCAGTAACACATTGAGCAGAACGACCGCCAAGTATCCGATACGACGCGTGGAAGTGAAAACGTTCACTATTCCCGCTAACCATCATTCCATGATCGAAGATCATCTGTTTCAAGGACAGTTACCCAAACGTTTAATCCTTGGTATGGTCGAGAATGAAGCCTTCAACGGAGCCTTCGATAAAAATCCTTTCCGCTTTCATCACTTCAACGTGAAGAAAATCGAAGTCAGTCGCGATGGCAAGACCTTGTGTACCAGACCTTTCGAACCTAACTTTACCCAGAACAATTACTTGAGATCGTACTTGTCCCTGTACGAAGCTACCGGTCAGTTAGGAACCAACACCAGTCATGGCATTACGTACGAAGATTACGCAGGAGGCTACGCTTTGTGGCCTTTTGATTTCACTCCAGACCAAGGCAGCGACGAGGGACATTTCCACCCTATAAAATCCGGCCAGATTCGTGTGGAACTTCAGTTTGCAGACCCACCCCTTAATGTAACGGTGAACGTCATCCTGTATGCAGAATTTGACAATACGATAGAAATCAACAGTTTAAGAGAAGTCATTCTAGAGTATTAGAAGCTATGGAAGACTGTTATCCCTCTTTACCTAGTGGAGAAACTTTGGAGATGGAATGTGAGGAGACCGTGGAAGAAGAATCCCAAGACAAAGACGAAGAAGTTATCATCATGAAGTCAAGATGGCCAGAACAAGAAGCCCATTTAGTCTCCTGTTTTGCCAAACACTTAGTCGAAAAAATGACGGAATTGATCAAAAAAGATTGCTATGGATGTCAAAACGATCATCCCAGTCAAATTCAACAGATAAATGCCTGATGCTGAGTCAAGAAGAAAAAGTGGACGAGTATCTGGACGAAGCTTGGAGTCTCATCTCGGACGAAGTCGTGTGGCATCAGTGGTATAAAGACTTGCGTGAACATTCTTGTCCACCATTAACCACTCAAGAGATCGATCGTATCGAAGCTCTCCTGAATCAGAGTGGGGAGACGAAGCGAAGAAACGGTTATTTGTCAGACATTTTCAAGCAAAATGTCAGGATCGAATTGATCACTTATTATTACCTGTGAAGAAGAAGAAAAAAACACACAAAACATGGATAGCTGGGAACTTTATTACCTTTTGAACCACAGCTCGTACACGGCTTCTTGGAATCCTGTCGTCTGTGCTAAAGATGAACTCCCTCATCGTAATCCTCAAGACCATCTAGCTTATGTGATCAACACGGACGACAGTCATCTCCCAGGAACCCACTGGGTAGCCGTCTACTTTCCTCAAGAAGGATGCGTGGAATATTTCGATTCGTATGGATTGCCTCCTTTGGAAGACGATATCACTGACTTTATGAGAAGAAATGCTCAGACCACCCGATTCAATAATGTGAAATTACAAGGCACAGATTCCTTGGTGTGTGGACAATATTGTGTGTATTTTCTGCATCATCGCAGCCTGGGCTATTCGTTAGAACATTTAGTGACTCATTTTGATCCTCGTTCTTCTTCTAGAAACGATGTGAAAGTAGATCGATGGTTTTGTGACCATTATGCTTATCTTTTGTTTCAAGCTAGGAAACGTAGTGTCCATCAATGGCCTAATGACTTCCAACAGTGGAAATCACAATTTCATTCACAACGTTGTCAGCCCTGTTTAAAGTAGAGTGTGATTTGAAAAAATGTTTGATGTTATATTGTTGAATTATTGTTAAAAATGTTATAGTTGTTGGTTAGTGTTAAGTGATTTTGAATAAAAAATGTCGTGTTTTAAAAAACAATGCCTTTGTCTTTTGTTTGGCTATAAGAAGTTTGATTCATGCTCTTTGACTTCTTACTATCCCTCTCATGACAGTCATTGAATGTTGTGTATAGAAAACCGTATAGGGATGTTTTCCTTCACGTCCGCGCTTTGACTTTAAAGCCGGGGCAGCCTCCAGTCTAACCATCCATGGTCGACTCATCCTCCTACGAAGATGTGCTCCAAACTAGCTAAGCTAAACGAAGCCTACGTGAATTTGTATAGGGTCAGACACAGTCTGATACCAAAGTCAGAAGAGATAGAGAATGTGAGAATGTTAAAAATCACTGAAGACCTGATAGAAGAGCTCTTCAGAGAAGACGTGAACAGGGAGAAAGAAGAATGGACTGAGACGTACAGACTTCAGAAACAGCAGAGAGAGCAGCAACAGCAACAACAGCAGCAGCAGGAACCTGAACCTGACAGAGGCTTTGTCGATTGTCGTATCGACACCAAAGAGTTCTTCTTCTCTTTCCAAAGAAGCAGACCTATCGTCAGAAAGTCTGTCATCAGAGGACGTCGCATTCTTACAAACTAAAAGATCGCCCTAGCTTCAACTTTACACAAGCAAAAAGAACAGCCCTTTTCAGGGCTATCCAATACTCTAGAAAAGAAATAACAATCGATTTGTCAATGCGCGTATGTAGAGTAGTGTGAATATAAACACTAACTCTTTTCTGGTGTGATTGTATGTGTTTGTGTGGATAGTAGATAATGATCATATTTTTTGCTGTTTGACGTGGGTGGAGAGTAGTTTTGGGGTTTGATTTGATTGCTTTGCGTATGCGAATATTATATTGAAGTGATTAATGAAAATTTTTAGAATAGTGATGGGTAGTATAAAAAAGTGAGTGAGTGTTTCTTTTAGGTCCGCGCGTCGCTTGGTCATAATCTAAGTAATATAAATTTTGTTTTAGGGGATGTTTTCCTTCACGTCCGCGCTTTCACTCTAAATTGAAAATCGCTTGGCAGTCTGGCTACCTTTGTTGATTGATCAAGAGAATAAACACCAGACTAGCAAAACTGCTTGAACTTCATAGACACCTGGAATATGCCAGGCGTATAGTGAATGAGCTAGCTGCAGAGGTCATAGTAGAAGAGGGAAGAATGAAAGAGGAGGAGAGAAGAAACAAAGAAGAGGTGGAGAGAAGAAACAAAGAAGAGGAAGAAAAGGAGAGAGGAAATTTCAGAATCCCAGAGACAGAAGATTGGGATTCTGAAGCCACTTATCCCGCCTCTGCTCTCCCCCAAAAAAGAGTGAAAGGAGACTGGGGAAGAAGATGTGTGTGTGGTGCCAGGCCTGGAAGGTGCCATCATTAACCAGGTGTCATGGAGTTCAAAAAACAAACAGCCCTTTTCAGGGCTAACCAATACTCTAGAAAAGAAATAGTAATCGATTTGCCAATGTGTGTATATAGAGTAGTGTGAATATAAACACTGACTCTTTTTTCTTGTGTGTGTGTGTGTGTGTGTTTATTTGTAAGCGCTCACGTAAGTTTGTGTGAATAGTAGATTTGGGTTTAATTTTAATGCTTTGCGTGTGTGGATAGTAGATTAGGGGTTTGTTTATTGCTGATTAATATATGTGGATAGTAGATAATATGAAATCAGAAAAGTAGGAGATGTTTTCCTTCACGTCCGGGCGTTTTAAGTAATGATCTAGGTAATATAAATTTTGTGTCTTAGGGGGATGTTTTCCTTCACGTCCGCACTTTGACCGTCATTCACACCATTCTGCAAAGAATAAAAAGGAAGATGGCTTCGAACCAGCTTGATAAAATGAAAACATTGCAAGACGTCCTGGACAATTTGGGTATGATGGAGCAAATGTTAGTTAACTTAAACGAGGATCACTATTCTTATAGCCCCCATCGAGTGAAGATGGAGATTAACAACTTACGAAAAGTAAAGGAAATGATCAGTGATCTGTTGAAAGAAATAAAGGAGGAGAATGAGGATGAAGAGAAAAAGATAAGGATGAGAGCATGGAACGAAAAAAATGAAAAAGAAGACGAAAATGAGAAGAGGAAGAAAGAAGAGGAGGAGAAGAAGAAAGAAGAAAAAAAGAAGGAAGAAAAGAAAGAAAAGAAGTGAAAAAGTGTAGAACAAAAAATAAGAAGCTAGTGGAGAAATAGAAGAAATTAAAAGAAGAAAACCAAAGGCCCTTTTCAGGGCCACCCACATTTCTCGAAAAGAGATAGACTTTCAATTGCCTACCCCTTTTTATATTTTTTTTATTTAAAAAAAATAGAGACCCCTCCCTGTTTCAATTTTCATATGTTCCATAGACCCATCAGGTCGGGACCCTATTAAAATAGGGTCCCGACCCTGTTCCATTTCCCCTAGTCCCTAAACAGTCCCACGATCAATTCCCCATGTTCAATTTCCCTTGTCGCTAGAGTGACCCAACAATTTTCCCCATCTTAATTTCCCTTGTCACTAAACAGACCCACGATTTATTCCCATGTTAATTTCCCTTGTCGCTAGAGTGACCCATGATTTTTCCCCATGTTAAATTTCCATTGTCGCTATATATATATATATATATATATATATATATATATATATATATATATATATATATATATATATATATATATACATATTAGCTTCATGGAGCATGAAAGTTTGGAATTTACGGAAGATAACTGCTTTCTAGGTATATTACAGATCCTGTATACAAAATGATTTTACATTTAAAACATTAGTGTTATGCTAATTTTTAAAGGTCACTTAACCAGATAGAGAAAGAAATTGCATAGCAAAACATGACCAAGACGGTAAATAATATTAACCATAAGCACGCATAGAATGTCTAGCTGAGAGTTTAAAATGTGGTCAACCCGAAATATTTAGTTTTATTTTAACAATGATCCAGTATGTTCATTATTGTTTTAGAATTTACAAAGATGAGCATTGCGCTTTTTTGAGTTACCGTTGTTTAAATGACACAAAATGTATTCTTTTCAAAAATATTATAAGTAACGACTTGTACACAAGAGTTGCTGCTTAGCAACTTCATCAATCTTTCCAACAGATGGCTCTATGATAACATATTTTTGAA
The DNA here is from genome assembly GCA_028554795.2 of Sinohyriopsis cumingii. Taxonomy (NCBI): domain Eukaryota; kingdom Metazoa; phylum Mollusca; class Bivalvia; order Unionida; family Unionidae; genus Sinohyriopsis; species Sinohyriopsis cumingii. The sequence continues at coordinate 112,579,627 of CM068828.1, forward strand.
GAAAATAATTGCAAAAGGTCTGCTGCTTTTAATCTTCTAGCAGTACATTTAGCACTCAGAATTACAATACAACACTGCATCACAAATATTTCATAATACAAGTGTACATATATTTAAGGCACAGAACACGTATGATCCGGCACACACACAGTAATATTTGAAGCACAAAAGAAAAGAATAAAGATGATATTGATAGGTGAAAACGAAGTCAGACATAGAGAATGCTTGTGAACTAGCAGCGATGTGCTTATTGAAAAGAACTAAATATATTTTAGATTTCTTCCTTATTGTGTATTATTCGTTGTTTGTTTTCTTCCTGTTCAAAAATGTTTCTCATTCTGTTAACTCGAATAAATATTCTTGAGCCGTGGAACCCTTTTCAAATATCCCACCATCCTTTACTTTGAGCACCAACTGCGAGCAAAATTAAGAATTTAAAAATCGACTAGACTTCTACTAGCCGTTGTTCAGCACAATCCGGGAAAATCTCTTGAGAATAATTTGGGAGTCATGTCATGACAATTAGAGCGACATAAACGATACCATTATTATCTGTAGACTGCCTTGGAACCAATATAAACTGGATGCAAGCCTAATAAGACAGGTCAATCGATTTTGTCTGACTCATTACATCTGTTAAGTTGCATGATGTAATATCTGTTTCCAGGACTGATTTTAGTCAGAAATCAATTTTTGTTTCAGCATGGTGGGATGGTAAATCAAAGTCAATTTCAGCCACAGATTCTTATTCAATACATATATCTAGTTTCAAACGCGGTATTCTGCGTTTACTCACACATCTTCATTCTCTTTTTGTTACCAATCGCTTAAGGAAACTATATATCCAGACTCTTTGAAAGGAGCACACGTTTGTCCATTTTTATAGAAGGTTGACCACTCCATTTTTGTTTCTAATAACAGGCCTATATATCATCTCAGTTATGTTGGCATAGATTATGAATACTGTATTAAAACATGAATACGTCTCTGAAAACAGACAGTTTTACACATTTCCTGATTGCCTTTAATTTTTGGCGATTTAACAGTTAATGATTTTATTCGCAACGAGACATGGGATGGGGATGGCATGTGTACTGTGGCCAAAAGATAAACTAAGACATTTTTATGACATGACAACTCGTTCAGTCCCTACCTATATCGCATTTCTGCTTCAAATAGTTGTTTGTGACTTCATTTGCTATAATGTGTGCAATATAACCGATTTATGATCTATAATAAGTCTTCATTGCCATTTATTTCTTCAATCAGACATTCGGTAAGGGATACATTATTCACCGAGGCTTCAGAAATTAACAATTTAAAAAGCTCATTATATATTCGCAACGCTCGTGTCAATTGACACCCTTTTTGGGTATAATGAAACTGCCTTTACCTTAATCACCATCTATTTACAAATAATATAATTGCAACGCTACCTTGAAGCTTTAGACACAAAGTACAAGTGTTTTTTTTTATCTTACTTGTATACTTTACACAATCTCGTATTTTAAATATACACACCATCTTGAATCTCGACACAATAAAATCAATACCTTAGAAAGCAAACATTCATAATGCGATGCATTTTACAGTTGAATTTAAATGTCAAAACGATCAAAACAAATCAAACATGTTAATAATATGCAAGACATTTCAAGTGATATAAACAGTTGCAAACATTAATTCTCCTTTATACCAAATGACTGACCATCGCCTATGCAACTACTCGCTCTTCAAGTATACTCAAACACGATTTATGTCTCATTTGTTTTTACCTTGACTTCCTGGTCTAAATTGTATGCCCTACTCCTTGTAATGACCAGTCAATCCATGTATCTCCTTTTCATCGTCATCTTTTACTTCCTCCTTCGTCGTTCAATACCATGGCTACGTGATATTCGTTCCATTTTTCTTTGTCTCAGTCATCTTTCTACGCATTTGTCAATATTCAAAATAGTGTGAATATTAGGGAAAATATATGAAATCTTGAATTTCAGATCCAAGTCCAAACCTGGTCTTCTATTATGTATTCTAGGCCAGTGTAAACACGTAATGGCCAGACATTGTTGATTTTTTATCCTCGACTTTCTATGTGCAATCTATCTCTCATTCAGCTTTCATCTCATTTAGTATTATCTTACCAAAAACCGAATTGTTGCATTAAACGTTTCTAACGGGTATTTAAAATGATTAAATCTCATTTGCTTCAAAAGCGATACTGGAACTATACTCAATATTGTCAGCAAGTCCGTTTCATGTAATCATAATTTTTGAATATTTTAAATAATTTAAAGAAATAAGCAAAGCGGAAACATATAGTGACGATCATGTAATCCCAAAAATAGTTCGAGCTGCGGATCTTGTCGATAAGTCTAGTTTGAATGACCAATTTATAGCTAAGGTAATATTACAATGTATTAAGAACATAAAAAAAACACAAGTTCAATTGGTAATATAATAAATGAATTTATAACAAATATATAAAATGCTCAATTGTCTAAATGGTAAGTTTATATGTTAAACTTTAATATAATATTGGATCTTGGCTGTGTCCAAGTTAGTTGGAATAAAGATGTTATTATGCCAATTTATTAAAATAAAGGTGACAACTCCATATGTCAAATTATTAAAGACCTAATAATTTAGTAAGCTGCTTTTGTCAAGTGTTACAGCAATACTATATTCAAGATTTCCTAAATTCCTTGACGATAATAAGTTATTATCTGCTACGCAATCCGAATTAAAGAATGGTTATTGTACGATAAGCAATATTTTTTTCTTTTTCATAACCTTAATGAATGTATTAGGAGATGCAAACATAAACCTTTTTTGCTCGTTTTTTATTTATTTTAGAAGTGTCTTTGTTGATGTATGGAAAGTTGGACTATGAGATAAATTGTACTAAGTAGACATCAAAGACAAATATTTTAATGTTATATTAAATACTTAAAATAATGTTAAATCAGGTTTCTTTGCAAATAAATAATTTTCGGTGTTTTGTCTCGTAATCAGATGTGTGAAACAAGGGGAATATTATCTCCATTATTGGCTTCTTTATTCATAAATGACATAGAATCTTTATTGTTACTAAAAAGCTGTATACTTCCTCTACCGTCAAGACACAATGACCTTCTAAATACATTATATGTTATGCTGCTGTCATCCGCTGATGACGCGATAATTGTCGCGGATAATCATATTGACATGCAGCATGCTCTTGGTATGTTTAGTAGATATTGCAATAACTAGAAAATTTCAGTCAATACAGAGAAATAAAAAAGTATCATATTAGGTTTGAACAGGAAGCATGCATCTAAAATTAAGATAGGCAATGCCAATATTCGTATTGTAAATGTATATAAGTATTTAGGTATTAAATTTCATTACAACGGAAAGTTATTCAAAGGCCTGAATAATCTAATATCCATAGCTAATTACAAACATGGATTTACCTATAAATTGTATGCATAATTTAGATTTGATTATTGACTGTCAACTGAAACTGCTTGATCAAACCATTCTACGAATTTTAATGTGCTTGTGAAGTTTGGGAATTTGTAAAAACTGATGTAGTAGAAACATTCATTTTTATTTCGTCCGAAGTATATTGAAAGTAAAATAATATGCCACTCTAAATATAATATACGGCGAACTTGTTCATTTCTCATTAATTATCAGTATTAAAAGTCGTACGGTGATTATGAATAAAACTTATGTTATCCTGTGTATTCTCTGATATACAAGCACTTTGGTGAAAATTCGTATGAAAATAAATGCTTATCTGAAGTAAACTATATTATATAACGTTGGGTTAAGTTACGTATGGAACAATCACAATTTTGCATCAGTTCAATGGTTATCCAACTCGTTAGAACAACCGATAAAAGTTCAATGCATACACACATGTTCAGCTAAGATCAATATATCAGCTAAACGTCTAAACGTTTAAATTACATGTTATTGAAAACCAATTTGGACGTAAAAATATATTTTTTCTCATTACGAATAAATGTTTCTAAAATTCTAATTAAGTTTAGAACTTCAAATTATATGTTTCACTTTGAAATTGATAGGTGTGCTTAAACTATTTGCCGAGTTTTTAATTGTATTTTTGTTGTTGTAAATATTGTAAACCTGTAAAGCATTATGTAATATCATCACAAGCCATATGTTCATGTTAGTTTTATGATGTTGTAACTTGTACAACCTAAGTGTAATACAGTCTATCATGTTTGGCCTACCTAGAACCTAGAAAAGAATACATTTGCTCGAACACAAATAACATAATAGGTGATCCAATAATGAATAAAATACAATATGATCGTACAGTTTATTCGTGACTTGTGTTCTATCTTTTATTTGATATACATTTTGCACAATTTTAACATCTTTACTCAGTACGATCTACATTTTCGTAGTTCTTTTTATCTTCCTATATTATAGTGCTATCTATTTTTATGTTTTTTTACATTGCCTTTAGCATTTTATCTTGCTTTATTTAACTATTCTTGATGTTTGTGCAGTTACATTGTATCGTTTAAAAACTTTCATTTTCAACAAGAAATTAATGCTGGGAAAAGTCGTGGTTAAATGCCAACAGCTAATGATTTATATCGAAGCCACAATATGCGTGATTAAAATGTTACACCCATGTTAAATGCATCTTCAAGGTAGTATTGCCTCAACTATTATCCATAATTGATCGGTGAATGTAACATCTGATGACATTATGTTTGTGCTTACTATGCACCGTCCAGTCCTTATCACGCCATTTGTTTCAGGGTACTACATGTATTGTTATTGTGACTCCTCGATAGGAACATTGTTTGGCATTATGTTATATATACCCTTTAACGTTATACTGTGTGCTTGACCTTAATTCGTGATTTAAGGTAGAGATTTGTGTGCACCTGACTTATGTCATTAAATATGTTTACTTGAATTTTGGTTGAAGGCCTAGTCTTATTTACTAACCTGAATTGTTCTAGAAGCATGACCTTTATTACAGGTTAGTGATGTTTTCCAACAAATAATATTATTCCATAAGTCAGTTGACAATCTCTTTATAGAGACCTTAGTGAACACGTATTCATTCATATTCTAATAAAAGTATTTGATAATCTATGAACTGGGTTTTTAGTAGTGTTATGATATAATTTGAGAGAAATCGTTCATTTAAATTATTTACTGGAATTACAAAGTGCTAAGTGCTCCAAAATATAGAAAAAGTTGTCAGAAGACATATAATTCCATTAATAAAAAGGATAAATTAAAAGGAAAAGTTTAAGAATACACTGTGAATGATTATTTGAACTTAAATCCTTGTACGATGGAATTGACAATTAGTTGTAAATACATATGTATTGCAATCTGTAAACAAAAGTAGGAGACCGCTACATTCAATAGTTCATCTCTAGTTGTTATATACCATATCATCCAAAAATTATAATGTTTTTTGAAAACGTTATTTACGTCCTGATGTACAACATTGGTCCAGGCAAACAATTAAATAACAGAAGACAAGTCCGAAACAGTGTACATAAAAGGCTTAGCAAGACTTTCATCTTATCCGGTCCAGTCCTTCAAGATCTGCCCATTAAGTATAATAACGGGTGGGTTCGCACTTGAACGTGACCATAAGCATACATATTGGATACCGCTGATACTGTCGGTTTGAGAATACGAATGAAGGAAATAAATCTGATACACAACTTATGTCACTGTTTCTTTCCTACTAGACTAGAAGATACAATGAAGCTGCTGCGAGGTTGAACATGTAATACATAAATATAGGCACTTAATATATCAGATTTTACTATATGAAAAATGTTCATAATATAATTAGCCTTTCAAATCATTACAGAGCAACTACATGTCAGACCTCTGCAACAACTGCACATTTGGCACGCATATATTGTTGAGAGTGATTTGCAGATCCTCAAATGTACTGATATTCAAACAGGTATGATGTATTACAATGGAATCGTAGAGAACACGTTCGAATACTTTCACAATAATCCCAACATAATAGTTTAATCGCATGAATAATTTCTAATTCAAACGAATAATGAAAACACAAGTCTCATCTCAAATTATATCTAAACATAACATGAAATAAATCTGCGATTGATATAAACTCATTAACAAATGAAATAAGAAAATAAATAGGGATCCTAAGTAGGAATGAAATAAGGTAGTCGTCACTATATGCACCACAAGACGAGTCATACTACTCAACTTAATATTTCACAATACATATTCACATGACCTACGTCGCACTACTCAGCCGCCTGATTTTAACCAGCCAACCACACATTACTCAAAACCCGCAAACATGTTTCCTATTAGGAACACGGTATTATCTATTAATAGTTCACGTGCAATTTACAACCACTCTTAAAATATAAAATATAAGAACGTACACACTTACCTACATAATATATTATGTACAGGTAATCATAACAATTTACAGTCATTAACACAAATTACAAAATATATAGATAACATAACATAAATTAAACGTTTATTTGCATGACAACATAACATGGAGATGTGGAGCAGAGTGTCCTCTACATAACAGTAAATACAACATTACCAATACAACACTTTATTCTGCAATTGCGTCTTGACAGAGCAGAGAAATCGGTTTAGATTTTTTCAAATACGCAGCAGAACAAATTTCGTTTACTATTAATGGTATGCCGTATATATTTTATACTAATTTAAACAACAAACATTTTACGTAAATGTTAGTTCAATAACAAACGCACGCGGAAATTAGCTGCATATAAATGAAAGTATTTTATACTTAAAACGATTACATTGCATATATTGACAACTGATTGGAAGGTAGTGGTCCTAACGAAATTTAACATGGAGTGAATGGAAATTGAACATAGCGGCACGAACTTGGGCCTCTCTAGCGTCCATGGAACCTTAACGTTAAAAATCAGTGTATCAAAATTGGGGTCAAAGAGAGTGTAACATGGGACTGTCACCTGGAGGTCAATGGGAATTGAACATTGGTGACGTCATGGGATTTATAGGGTCAAAAATGTTTATAGTGTGAAATATATTGGTATGAAAAAGGGTTGATAGGAACAAAAATAGATATGCAGAAACACAGATACACATCCAAACACACATAAAAGGGTACAGAGATGTTTTAAAGAAAGACTCACAGATATAATAAAGACTACAATAACAAAAGACTATTGTATGGGTACAAATATGTATTCAATTATGTGCATGGGCTTTCTGGCATGTGTTAGGGTCTAAGCATACCATTAAATACATAAACAGTTAGACATGAAACAAACCTATTTACAAGTTTATTTGTTCTTATATTTGTAAACTACTTTTTAATAATAAAGTGTATGCCTTCAAATAGCACTCATATACAACGTATTTAAATTGCATAAAAGAATGTCATTTTCTTTCACGCTATATTAAATGCTCATTTTAAGAAAAAGCTAAAACAAGTAACAACCAATCAAATAGGACAAAGTTCATGTTTCCTTCTATACCCGTCACGAGCGTTGTTCAAAAATCTGGTCCGCTACCATTTGTGTTTCACTGCATATGTTTCAAACCATATGCACCCTTTCATTCGTAAATCTGCCTTTATGTCCATACGCTAGGTACACTTATCAGTGGGCAGATCAAGTGCAGTCATTGCGTTCTTCCCACTGAGGCCATACGTATGCCATAGGCATGCCATATGAATGGTCACTTTGCATCAGAGATGTCAAATGTTCCTCACATAGTTTGCACGTCTTTAATAAATCTGGAACATTTGGAAGAAATTATATATGCAGGTGTACTAAACCTGAGAAATACAATATAGTTCAAAATGTCGTGATACATATAGGCTCAAACTATCTCGATCTTTAACGTGGGTCTAACGTCTGAGTTCCTCTAACAGTGAGGCAAATAAGTCCGTAATGAAACATGCTGCTTCTTCGGCCGCAATGTCGGAAACGAAGTCTGTAAATGTCACCTTGAAGGTGGACGTTGTCGCACTAAATTTGTTCGCAGTCTCTGAGTCATTTGGATTTAAAATACTACTTTAGGTCTATTTCATTCTTGGACGCAATTTTCTGTGACGGTATGGTAGTGGTGAAAGAGGCCAATGACGTGTGCTCCTTCTCTTTTTTATCTGCATATAGTAAACAGTCGTTCTCGTTTCTTGTCCTCTCAATAAAGTGTCGTTCTTAAAATTTGTCACCTTTTTATACTGGGTGATATCAGCGTGTCCATAAGGTTGAGTCTTGTAGTCTGGACGTTGCATTGGTTGTACATAGTTTTCCATTTCGTTAGTTGTTGTTGTTGATGTAGGGTTTAACGCCATTTTTCAGCACACTATATGCTATACATGGCGGACAGTATTAATGGTGGAGGAAGTACCCGGGAAAACTCCCGAAATAACCACCGACCCACGAGAAGCTACTGGCAAGCTATGGCACATACCCACATTGGCTGAATCCCAGACTCGAACCCACACAGACAGAGGTGTGATGGCAGTCATCTGAAACGGAGAGCTTTTAAGACCACTCGGCCACTCGGGGCCCTTCATTTCGTTAGTAAATAAACAACTAAGATGTGGTACTACATTGATGCAGTGACCGTGAGGAACAGCATCGCATTCATGTTTCTCATTGGGCATGAGTTTCTCACTCGATTCATGCTGTGTCGAAGGCATATTTATTGTTGGTGGCTAACGTCTTGTATCATTTTGTATAACATTGTGTCCGTAAAGTAAATTAATGTGGTTGGAAATGTCGACATACAGTTTGGTATGTGGGTAAACCTATAATCTTTTGAGGTTAGTAGGTGGTTACGTTAAATTGTAATCCTGTCCAGACTGCAAGGCTTCTATCACTACGCCAAAGTTCACCACTCCACTGGTGCGATGGTTGAGAGTCAATCCTTTCACTTTGCACTTTTTATGCACTTCTCATTGTTGGTCCCGGGATTCGTAGTCTTAATATTTAGAACCACCACTAGCAAAACTTAGCATCTTCATGTCTAGTTGCTCGTCCATGCAGGCTCTCAAACCGTCTCCTTTGATGTCAGAGTGACCTCGACCAATGCGGTCGATGTAGATACAACTGTACGGGAGTCGTTCTCCTAACACTTATAAACCTTCGTGTAGTTTTAAGTGAGCATGCACTGTCACTTAAGCCGCAATGATGACATTTCCAATTTCTTCGGGTTTTTCAAAGTCCAGTTCTTCTTCGTAATTGACTAAGATCTAGTCCTCGTTTTGTCGTGAATAATTTGGAAATAACGGGAAGGATCTGTCAAATACTCCGTTTTGGGGAAACACGGTAATTGTGCCATTTTACCCCACAATCAGTTTAACATAACTTATGGAAATGGTCGCCTTCCTTCGTTTTTTCCACGTGGTAGAAAGTGACGCCTTCCTGCTCCCAGTATTTCTCTTTGAGTTTATTGTGGTCTTCAAAAATGTGGCACCACGCAAGATAACCACTGGCTTCTTGTTTCAGTTTCTAAAAGACATCCACGTTGTCTGCGAAAATGCCGTTCTGACTCTCGTTGCCATTGTGGTATTTATATGTCTTGGGAAATTGTTAAGTATCGTACACTTGTAGTAGATAGTATCCCAGGTCTAGAGATTTAAATAATTCCACGCTGACCCACTTCCCTTCAACACGCGTTCTTCCTGGCTGTGCTGACACGTTTGGTCATGCTTGCACGTTTCGGCACAAGTACGGAACAAGCGAAATATCAGCATTCCTTGGCAATGTTGAGATAAAATGGGATTGTACAAGTTCGTGGAAGGCAAGACATTACGCATAATGAATCATTCGTGTTGTCAAATGTTGTCCAGGTCAATGTGTTCCATCTGGAAATGCGGGTGCCCTTCGGAAAAGTGACAATATTTTCACACACATGGATACGACGAGCACACATTCAAATATTTGATTTCTACTCATTTGTCCTTTGTCGACTTGGATGTTGGGGTTTATTTAGTTCCCACCATTCACGAATTCCTTCCGATGGGCTTTGCGCCCCCTACGTTATGGGCATGTTGGATCTATTTTGTCGTCCTTGTTGCACAAGTAATATAGCCACCGTAGGGTTGTAGTAGTGCTCCTCGGGAAAATAGTGCAGAACGACACGCTGATTGGCTTCAGTATTGAAAAGTGCGGTAAATAAACTTTATTGACGCTAAAGTTTCACGACCCCACATCGCTATGTTCAATTCTGTCGCAGAGTAAGGAAATAAATAACATGGTGTAGACGTAGAAGGATTTGATAATTTTCGTTGTACCTGCGTACAACGTTAGCAAGGGTGGATTATTGTTTTTGTAGTTAAGGGACTGAACTAGCATGTATCTCGACGTAGATCGTTTGCGGCGAAACTCACTGAATGCACGGTATACGCGGGTACTCTACCCTTACCAATACTCACTCTCCTGTAGTTTTATGGCAAGCTTGTTTTCTAAGTGACGCACTGGTTGTTGAATCTTATCAAAGAGTGAACGTTTTCTTTAGATACAAACGATACCATACCACCAAAGCAAGCTGCAGAATGAGAAAGCGCGCGAAAGTTTTTTTTTTCCCGCTAAACCTGGAACGGTATGACAGGAATGTCAAGAGAATGATCCACTAATACTTATAACGAAGTATTCCTAACTTCTAATGAAGAACAACCCCAAAACCAACAAAACAAAACATATAGGAACAGACATGGAATGAACGTTGACGCTGACTCAGGATAAAGGAAAATGGAAATTTCAAAGGAACGGGACGAACAAAGAAACGTACAAGGACTTTAATCCAGAAAAATGTTAAATGGAAATGCTAAAGGAATGTACTTCTAAGAATGTGTAGTCTATAAACAAAACAAGTACTCCATAATGGAATGAACATGTACTTTGACTCAGGATGGAATGAACAAGGACTGTGACTTAGAATAGCGATTTGTATCAAAATATTACCTAATACGTCTATTGAAGTATAAGGAATGTTCTAAGGAATTTGAGCCTGTTTCATGACTTTGGAATTGAAAACTTTGTTATGTAATTCTCATGACTCTGTAACGGAACCACACCCAGAGACAAAGAGAAAACCTGGAAAACAATGTTGGTCAAAATGGCAGGTGTCAAATGGAAAGAAAAAGAAACTAGAGAAAAGAAAATCTCTGTTGGACGAAGACTTTGATGAATCACTTTCTAAACTGACAAAGGTTCAACTATTTTGAATTTGATTATAAATGTGAAACTCATTTGAACTACTTCAATCTGCCCCAATAATTTTAACTCTATGATTTGATGAACACAACATAGAGATCCCCTTAAAACACTATACTTATTTTATAAAAGTTGTATTATTATTTTAAACACAAAAATGTGTAGATAGGGAAACCCAAACCAAAACATAGCCACTTCAGAACACCAGGGCGTCACCTTAAAGATCAAACCAGCTATATTATAGTGAGAGCTAAAGGTGTCAATAACCCATTTTTGTTCTCCAGTCATAGGGGTAATTGTTGCATTTGCATTTTATTTGATATGTGAATCATATTCAGTTTTTAATGAGTATCGTGAAGTGATACCTTTAGTACTACGCGGATTAGAAACGTTGTGAACTTTCGAATTGTTACAATTTTCAATTAGGGGTTTAATTTAGTAGCATGTGCCTATTTACGTAGCACGTATCTATGCATTTTAATTCCGTACCTTCTTCTTACGACCAGTTTTGTTTAATTGTAACTGCCTGTACCAGTGTGTACATATGTGTACATGTCGTTACCTGTCTGTACCATTGTATATACGTATGTCTGTGCGCATGGTGGGTCCATGATGTTTGGGCGTGGCCAATAAAGTGGGCCATCCCAATTTAGGAGAAATTTGTGCTGTCGGTGCATATGTGTGTGAGGGTATATCAAGCAGTCTGTCTGACCATATGTGTGTATATGTATATGGAAGATAATGTAACCATCATGGCCATACGAGGACGAAACCGCGAATTCGTAAACGTGTGCGCATTTTGGATCCATTAAGGGTGTGTTTGGTTGATCCAAGTGTGGGCCAACCCAAGATGACGGGAGATCTGTGTGGTTTGTCAGCGTACACATTTGCAAGTTTTTACAATTACTCGTGAATCATACCGCTGTACAATCATATGTTATGTTCAGTTGAGTTCAATTTTGATTGCATGAGATTATTCGAATCTTATTTATATTCGATTAGATTATTTGAGTATTATTTTCAGTCCATGGGACTATTTGAATCTCACTTTGGTTACGTGAAATTACATGAGATGATGAATTTCACTTTAATCACAGCAGATTTTTTTAATCATAATTTCATGTCATGAGATTATTTGACTCTTGCTTCCATTACATGAGATTATACAAATCTATTTGCGAATGTTTGGATACAGTAATTGAAGGAGACATATGCTTAGAGCGTGAACGAATCACTGTATTTGTCGTATATATATATATATATATATATATATATATATATATATATATATATATATATATATATATATATATATATATATATATAATTATTAATTCATATCATAAACTTCCATCTTTTATCACATTGTGTTGTGTTCTCATTTATAAAAAAGCATCCATTCAGGTTTGTCCTGCAACAAATTACCATTCATTCCATGTTACTTTTCCCATGTTATCTTTTTACACCAAAGTGTCTTACGACCTTTATGACTAGGATTTAGATTCACGCCAAAAGTATCCCCAATGACTACTTATATAATAACAAAATGTATATTTATCACTTTTCCATTACCGATTTAATATTCAAAATAGTCATCAAGATTGAAATATGTTTAATTCAGATTTTAAGCATAGTGTTCAGTGTCAAGAAAAAAAAAAACAACGTTTTACATTAGCGTTACACAATTAGGACAAGAAGCAATGAAAAATATATTTGGAGAACACCATGTCGTAATTAACGAAATGACGTCATTAATTATAATCTTTATGTAAATGTATGATACCTCAGAGCAAAAGACAAAAGAAAATATAAATCAAACAAAGAAAACAAAACATAGCTCACTTTGATTTTGGACTATGGTAACATTGCAGCAGAGATGCATATATACTGAAATGATGATATGTACATTAGTCGTATTTTTTACAATCTATACATTAATCAACTCTGATAATAGGATCAAATTGTATTCCTATTGGCGTAAAACTCCTATATTTCTTGATGATATATCCAAATATTGATGATATTGTTTGTATACGTTGATTATTATTGTTTTACTGTTTGAGGTTGCAATTTCTGATTAGTTATATTGAGGAACTGTATAATTTGCTTAAAACAGCTTGGTGCACATTATTATGATAAAACCGTTGATTGGTGTCTTCGTGAACCCTAATTTCAGCCCGGCTTCTTCTTGTTATGAAAGTAATAATAATATTCCTTACTCTGAGCTACGGTTTGGTTTGACATCTTCCAGGATAATTTAGGTGTAAACACAAGATCCATATATTAGTAAAATGAAAATGTGCCTATTTGTGACTAATTTAAAAACAGCTTCTCATAATTATGAATGGTATACAAATCGTGTATCCTCCATAGTAACAAAGCACTCTTGATATCATCCAGGTATAAACTTGTGTGAGTACTTTTAAAACGTCATTATGGTTAAAAGTCAAAATGTTTCAAATTTAGGAAATATTTTGTATGCTTTCTTGAATTGATGTATATATGGATATCATGGATTAGTTTGCTAAGGGACGAACCAATTGTTTTTGCCGAGGTTGAGAGGGTAGCTTAGATTTATTTTCAAACCAGAAATAGTTTTCTCTACCAACACAAAGTAGTTAATCCTTGTTAACTAATATAATTGGATATATGTTCGGTATTCACGTAATATATAGAGAGAGACTTCAACCAGAGCCTAGCGAATTAATATTGGTTCTTTTAAGTATTTTTACATCTTGATATTTTTTTTCTTGTGTTTGGAAATAAGGCAAGAGATACAGCCTGTTCAAAATATTTGTTTTCGTAATTAAATTACCATTACGATGGCAGTGGGATTTTCTTGGTCAGTTTATATTTGCATGAATATATATATAATCTGATGATTCATAGACTCCGATAAAGCATCCTTTACTATCATGAATTCGAACTGTTGGAGAATTTTGGATGAGTAGGAGTGTTTATCAGTTAAATAAACATACAAATCTGATAGCGGGATCATCATTTAACTTTAGAGAAAAGATATTATAATGAAACGCATTCAGTCGATAACACATTTAGATGAAACGCTCCATAATACTATTGCACAAGAACTTACCTGCATTATGTACTGCTCTAAAACTGCATGATAACATTGCCTTATTTCAAGGAAAGAACATTACTATCAATGGAAACCATTTAATCTCGTCGGTGACAATAGAGCATAGACTTTTATTATCTCGTAAATTAAACCGAAATCATCATCATCCACTCAAACGCAATTTTCCCCTTATATTATCCTTTTTACACCTGGTTTTCTTATCGTGGTCAAACGCTATATTTACACGATGAAAGCCCTATGTATGTTTATGCCTAGCCGCATTATAATCCAAATTTTAGATTTATAAGGCTGAACATAAGAGTAATTTCAAACTTGGCGACATTTTGAAAAATGAAAACAAAGGAAAATGTTTGACAATGTTTGCATTAAGGTCCTTTAAGTTCACCTTTTTAAATGTGTTTGAACCATTTAGAAAGGGTTTCTTCCACATAAAAAGTGTTTGTATTGTCGTCTGAATACTTAAAATACATTTTAATGAATATAAACGCTTTACACATTCCTTCGTTATAGAAGTTATCCTATAAACTGATTTCGTGTTAAATTGCCGTAAAAGTTATCACACAATCATGTATTTTGACTAAACAGCATATTTGTAGAACTGATTTACTGAAGACTGTTTAAGTCTACACGTTAACGAACAGGTTGTTCTTATAATAACTAACTGTTTATATCCATTACATTTATAACCTTTCTCCGATCTGTTCCCCAGCCCCCACCACCATCCGATTTTTCGCATATGCTCACAATATTGAATTTATGACAATATTGGAGGCACTACATCGCAGCTCTCATTTCAATGTTCTTTGATAAAATACACTGGACAACAAATTTTTACAAAAGTCATGTTACTGAAATAAAATTAGTCAATTCTTATCAATTTTTATGTGCTGAACACGAATATGACAGTCAAATTGCAAAATTGGCTCTAGTTTTTTTGTAATCTGCAAGAAATTAATGTTTACATAACGAAATGCATTCCAATAGTAAAAGGTCAACTGTAATAGCCTACCTATAAAAAATCAAGTCATTGACTACATCTTAGATTTCTTCGCCTGTCTCTTGTACAGCTGTTCGGGAGCATCTCTGAGGAGTGTCCAGCAGTAGTCAGCCAGCATTGTAGTGGACCATTTTCCCTGGTATCTTTGTTCCATTGTTGCGATATCTTGATGAAAACGTTCGCCGTGTTCATCACTAACAATACCACAGTTGCTAGGAAAGAAATCCAAATGGGAATGAAGGAAGTGAATCTTTAGAGACATATTGCAGCCAAGTTTCTTATACTTCATCAACATGTCTTCTACTAGTTCCTTATAGTTTTCTGCCCTAACATTTCCGAGGAAGTTTGTAGAAACTAGGCGAAAAGCATTCCATGCTTGTTTCGCGTCACCTTCCAGCAAGTTGTTGAACCGGTCATCTTTGAAAAGCTCTCGAATCTGAGGACCCACAAAAACTCCCTCTTTAATCTTTGCTTCGCTGAGTCGAGGGAATTTTTCATGCAGGTATCGGAATGCTGGCAAAGTCCGGTCAATGGCTTTCACGAAGTTCTTCATCAAACCTAGTTTGATGTGAAGGGGTGGTAGCAAGATTTTCTGAGCCTCAACCAGAGCTGGGTGTTGGATATTCTTCTCTCCAATGGCTACATTCTGCCTGTGAGTCCATTCCTTCCTCATGTAGTGCATTTCCCTTGCTCGGCTATCCCACTCGCATAAGAAACACATGTATTTTGTATATCCTTGCTGCAGTCCCATTAAAAGGGCAACTACCTTCAAATCACCACAGAGGTGCCAGCTGTACTTGTTATACTCAATGGAATTCAGTAGCTGCCTTAAGTTATCGTATGTCTCTTTCATGTGGACAGCATACGCTACTGGAAGAGATGGAAGAATGTTTCCATTGTGCAAAAGCACAGCCTTGAGACTCAGTTTCGAAGAGTCCACAAATAGTCTCCATTCTTGTGGGTCATGAGTGATTTTTAAAGCATTCATGAGGCCCTCAATATCGGAACAGAATATCAGATTACTTTCCTTTCTGAAGAAAGGCTCCAATTGCTGGTGGCGCTTTCGATATGCAGTAATTGTGACATCTTCTTCTAGAAGATTCCATTGTTGGAGTCTTGATCCTAGCAATTCTGCCTTGTTCTTTGATAAGTCCAAATCACGAATCAGGTCATTTAGTTCTTCCTGTGTTATTCTGTGTGGGGTTGATGATGCACCACAGTGAAAATCTGGATCACTGCATGCTGATGGACCAGGAGAAGAACAGGTCGACTCACCTTTGTCTTCGTCAGATGAATCAAGAGAATATTCTACTGGAGGTTCTGGAATAGGAAGTCCCTCACCATGTGGAACTGGTCTCAATGCAGACGGAATGTTTGGGTAGACTATTCTCGACTTCCTTCGCTTCGTTATTCCGCCGGAAAGAGGAGGAACCAAGCAGAAGTAACAGTCATTTAGGTGGTTGCTTGGCTCTCTCCACACCATTGGGACTGCAAACGGCATTGATGACCTTTTGCAATTCAACCACTGTGAAAGCTGTGTTGTACATGTAGCACAGCATATATGCGGAGCCCAAGGCTTGTCTTGGTCACCAACCTTGCATCCGAAGTAAAGATGATATGCCTTCTTCACTTGAGAATTGATACTTTTCTTCTGGTTGGCAAATGTCACTTCCCCACAAATATAGCAAAAATTGTCCGCGGTAATAACACACTTTCGAGGCATTACTGTTCTTTATTGTACGTAAATGGATAAAATAATAAGTTTTATGTAACAGTAGCTTGAACTGTCTCGCACAACGTCTAAAATATTTTAAATGCTGAACCTATCTGATTGGGCTTTATATAGTACACTGCTTACGTCAGCTTCAGCAGCCGCCTGGCATTAGTATAATAGGCCTACACATGTATAGTACACTGCTGACGTCAACTTACTTCAGCAGCCGCATGGCATTAGTATTGCATTGCATCAGAAAATGATGCAATCAACTGTGGATGATGTGAGCATGATGGTATTATGCAATGTTACATCATTATTCCGGATGTTGCTGCAGTCCTACTGGAGAAATTTACACAGTGAAACATAGAAAATGAGGTATATGAATATCTTCAAAACGAGAGCCAATACAAATTTTTCACGGTTATATTCGTGTTCGGCACACCAAAATACTACAGATTAGGGCCTTTTCAAGTCAGTAATGATTTCACTGTTGACCAGTGATATCAATGTACTATCCTTGGTACATCGTATGTGTCACTTTTAGCCATACATAGGACTCGGCCGACATCCATCTCACAGTCAATTATCCAATTCATGGTTAAATTCCCCTATTTAGACGTTACACGCATGTTTCTTGAATAAACTGGTCCACCAATTACATCATTACCATGCACACAGCTGTTTAACACTTGCCTTGCCAGGTGCAATACCACCTACGTTTAATAATAACATATAGCAGTTAACGATTATCACCGACATACTTATACATTATACAATGATTCAGTAGTTTCACATATTTCGAAATTAAGAAGCAGTTATTTCTTAACTTATTGTACATAAGGAATTGGTGACTTCCATTTAGCGTGTAATTTCCTCAGATACCAAGTGAGCAAAACCAATCTCACGTTGTCCATGATTTATTTGCAGCACATTTTCCTTATCCTTAAAGCGATTAAATTTGACAATCACGTTTTTCTTCAGGCTTGGTGTTTCGCGGCTGCAGTATGTGGGCCTGCTGTTTGTTAATATTCTCTGCATGCGGCAGATGAAATTTGTTAAGGATAAAGAACCTAATCTTGGACTCATATTTGTCCCAATTATGGTTTTGGCTACAGAGAATTCTGTATAAACGTATATTTTTTTTTAATCGGGAATGTTTTTCCAGCTTGTCTAATGGGATATCATTTGACGTATTGTTATTTTAAAGAGTTTTAATTTCACCTTATAGACACATTCAATTTTTGTATATTTCAGTATTGCCCGTAGGACGAGTCAGGAGCCAAGCCATACGCCCCAAGTAGCCACAATAATCTTTGACTTCATTTTCAGAACGTGAACAAATACGCTGTTCTCGCTCTCCAGAGAGAAGTTCTAAACTCATTTGCAGATGTCAGCTCAAAACAAAATTATTCAGTCTAACATAATAACATCATGCAGCTTTCCCATAATCAAAATGATATTACTGAACTGAATCAGAACACTGCAGGAAAAAGGATTTCAAAGTGAAAGCACTTCAATGATATCTAATAAATATTCTCGAGGCAAAAGTATGATTTCCTAATTATCCAACGTCATGACCGATGCCGAAAGATGCATCAAAAGGAAGCGATAAGCAATTAATTTTCTCAAATTGTTTGATAAACAGATAGCTAAGCTCAGAAAACTGATAATAAATCAAACAGGAATAACAGGAATTCATATCATTGGCCTCTACCATGTGATTAATACAAATCCTTTAAATGTGGCATTCTTAAAAATAAAAGAACGTACATACATACCACTGCCGGTAAAATATCACTGCAAGTAAATAAAGACGAAACGACAATATGCATACATCTTAAATAGTAAAGGAAAAATAAACTCACAGTTAATAGGGAGCGTGTTTCCTTGTTCATATTGATATATAACAAGTATCAAACAACGATCTGACGTTATTCCTCGGATACATTCGAGGCATGAAATCATGTAAATATAAGCTCTTCGAACGTCAGTTCAACCAATATATGGATCTGGAGAGAATTTATCATTGGAAATGGACAGTCATGCTATGCATCTGCAATATGAATAACTGACATCAAACAAGACGAAGAATCAAGCAATATAAATAAGCTTTACTTGAGCATTCCTACCCGTATGGTTTGAAACAAATGTAATAGTATACATTCTTTTCGTCTCCGTCAACATTGCTTTTGTCACAATCGTGAAGAATTAGGTTTTAATTTGTTAGATTATTGTGTGTATGAACTACGTCAGCTGTTTCGTCGATTTCAATGTAGAGATGATAAGGTGAGCAATGTGGACATAGTCGCTTAGGAAACTTTCATACAAGCATATAAGTGTCGTTACTAGGGTTGGTGTCACCCAGTGCAGTAACTCATGATGTCACCCCCATGGACCTCCTTCCTGCACAAAAATTCTAAAGTTTTATAGACAGTCATGTACAGTAACTCATGGTGTCACCCCCATGGAACACTTCCTGCACAAAAGTCGAAACTTTTCTAGACAGTCATTTGGGTGTCACCCCCTCTGATGGTGTCATCCGGTGCGGTCCGCACCCTCCGCACCCCCCCACCCCAGTGACGCCACTGAAGCATATGAATGAACCTGATATTCTCAATCTCCACAACAAACGTGAGAGTATTGAAAGTACAGTTCTGATCATTTAAACAGCTATTTAGAATAAATGTTTGGAACTTTTCGTTAAATGAAAAGTTCATATAATGAGCAGTTTTCTTTGAGGTATAATAAAATAATACAGACAAACTAATACAGACAAACGTACTGAGGGCACCGACTCTCGCATATCTATCAGATAAGTATCATTTTATAAGTGAAAGTACTACATTCGTCTAAAACATTTCAGCTGGCTGAATAGACTCTCGCGCACGCGTTCTGTTGCAATTTTTCGCGTTAACATTGTTCTTACAATGTTTCGGATTTACCCAGGCGATAGAAGCATTACAGGTCATGATAAAGCTAAGGTCCTTACAAGGAGCATGAAAGTGACAAAGTAAAAGTATGACTTCATTAGATGGTACTATGAACGGGAAACATATACTTATATTTTGCATTTTGATATTCCTCAAAATATACTTTCTAAGTTCGGCAAATCCTACTTAGGTGAGGTATGTCATGGGTTCTAAAGCTTGATTATACATTTCGAAATTCTATTGTAACTTTGACTGCATTTCCTGTTACAACGGCATTCTCCGTACTGCACTCAAATCGAAATGAAACTGATATTCCATAGCATCTTTTCGACAATTACAGTTGACAGAGATCATATTTTCCCAACACTATGATTCCAAATATGCATTACATAATATAAACACAATTACAGCTGAATGAAGATTGTCTCTCCATACTGAATCACAGACAAAAGTACTTTCTGTGGAATTGACACAGCCAATAAACACAGTTCATAATCAGAGGAATAGAGATGATTAAATAAACAAAAATTCATTCTAGACTAACATGAAATAAATTGATGTGCACATTTATTCACAATATGACACGAAATTTATATTTTAAGCAATGCAAACGAACGCTTGCGACTATGTTCAAAAGTCACTGAGCGGAGGTGCTATGTACGCATTGATAATGTTGTTTGTACTGATGAATATACAGTTGTGTATGTATTTTGGAATACGGCATCAATTCAATTACTTTGGTTCTTGTAGTTTATTTATTTTAATTAAGCCCTAGGTCAAAAAAGACAATACGTATAAGCGTTTGCTACATTTTTATGAGAAATATAAGAGCGTTTACTCGCATGGAACATTTCCTCCCACGGGTTGTGAGTATCGATGAAAAGCAAACTCTTGTTCACATTTCCCCATAAAAATACAATACTCTATAAATATTGCGTAGGAAATATATAATGCATGTATGAACTTTACTGAGATATTTGGAGACTTTTGATACCATATCGACACCGATTTACATCACGATTAAACGATAACGGTATTCTTATAGGGTACATACATTCATACCTCGAATAATTACATCAGAATATAACACAATTTGGAATATAGAATATAACACAATTTGGGTTAAAATTACATTGTCTTATTCAGTTTGTAGATGATCCGTATCACACCCTGCACAAACAAAATAATTAAGGAAGAAATCAAATTTAGTATGTATAGAGTTCCAACCGAATAGTTTCAAGGACACTGTACATTTTCCAACAAATAGTGTGGGCTTCAGCATATTTTGCTTGACAAACAAGTTTACATCATCATAAAGCATTGTCTACGACACTGCATGCATGCATTTATGCCAAAAAGGGACATACAAATATGTTTTGTTATATTGGCCCCCAACATTCCTCATAATATGAGATAATGTCGCATCTAGTAAATGCAACAGTCTCAACTATGTACCACACGTTTTAATTTCTAAAGATGAAATTTAATCTTTAAACTGAAGATATACTGCAGAATCAATAACATTATTAATGCGCCATAGAGAATACATACATCGGCCTGGATTATTGTTACTTGTTAACTTTGAAATGGCTTTTCATTATAATTCTTAGATATTTGTATCGATTTCTCTCATTTTGTTAATTTTAGTCACATGATACAAAATCGTAATAAAAGCATTGATCAGCTAAATATAATAATAATAATAATAATAATAATAATAATAATAATGAGGACTTTGTATAGCGCCTAATCATTAGAAGCTCTAAACGCTTTACAACATTAGACAACACTTATAAGATAAAAAGCGTATTATAATATTATTACAAAAACAAACACCATGAAATGAGAAAACATTAATAAAAAAAATGCTGAGAATATTTAAGATAGGAAACATTATTAGGTCTTTAAGTTTGTTCTTGCAGTCGAAATAAGTGAGCTTTGAGAGCCCTCTTGAATGTGATCACTGTGTCTTTGTGTCTAAGTTCATTGGGCAATTCATTCCACGTTGCTGGGCCCTGGTTTGCAAAAGAACGCTGTCCATATGACGTTGTTTTCATAGTGGGAATAATGAGAATAAGATTGTCAGAAGAGGAGCGTAAGTATCTTGCTGGTGTGTACACATGGGTGAGGTCGGATAGGAATGTTAGACTAGAGTCCGTCAGTGAAACGTAGACCAGAGAACAAATTTTGTGCTTGATTCTGGATTAAAGTTTAACTAAAACTAATGATTGTATATGATGGAAAGAAGCGAAAGCGTGGTCACATATATCCGTTAATTAAAAGAAGCATAAGTGACTGATAACTTTCGATAGTATAACCGTGTCTTTCAATGTTTTGTTCCGATATTGTACATTATGTTATTAATATGTAATGGGAAACAGTCTAGGAGGTTTGTAATTAAATGATAACATGTAGTGCCGCAGTGGATCCAATACACTATTCATCCATTGCCGTGATATTTAACATACGCGATGTATTTGTTTTAGGTTCGACGTAATATATGGGGACAGATAAGTCAATGACAGCAAATTCAATGTATTGATGCCGTAAAAGGTAGACATATTCTAGCATGAATTCTATAAAATGAGCCATATTTTGATGGGTTTTTTCGAAAACATTTTGTAAATATGTATTACACGTACGCGAAGCAATACAAATACAGATTTCAGTACACATTACTAAATGATAAATATGAAGAAAAAAAAACGTGGAATTGGCTATTTCTTGTTTAAACAGACATTTGCAATTGCATACCGTCACTGAATGTCGAGTCAGAGTTCATAGCAGGGCTATAAACCGACTCGCAATGAAGAAATGAATTTACATTCACTTAATCAGGGTTAGAACGATATTGCTCAATAGGAAAGTCAAACAAACAATGATAAATGTATATAGAATATGTGTAAATAATGCAGATATGTATATATTTGATATGAACGGCATATAATGATAATAAAACACCTGTATAAATGACCCTGACTAACCTACAGCAAATATGTTAGATAACTATGTGTATATGAAATTGAAGCCAGAGAAAGCTATTGTTTATAATTTAACTTTCTTACTTTATTACCTTTCAAACCGAAACTGTTTATTCCTACCTAACATATCTAAGGAATAGGTTTTACCTTTTGTGCAAGAAACACGGTTCGTCTGACTAAACACATAAAGGTATGTTGTCATTTAGCACAGTATCATATCGAATGCAGTGCAATTTAGAGGCAGATTCCATAAAACGTATACAAATAGACGCTTAATATATTGATTGTCGTCCACTCATCGGTTAAATCACTTTTGCTATATCGATGTGTACAGTAAGTACATATTTTATTAAAACAATATTTTGTCGATATGGGAAATAAGGCTAGAATTGATTAAAAGAGGTTTCTCATTTTGACAAGAACCTTTAATGTTGTTATAAAGATTCAATAAGCTGTTATAAGTCGATTTAGACTAATTAGCAGCATATGCATATCGTTTTCAACAGATAAGACCAGTCACATCTGTAACTGATTCATCAAAAACTCACGGAACTTGAAATTATTCGTATAACGTGGTTAGTGATGTTGCGAATCTTTCACCTACATCCCTTGAACATGTCACGGAATGGTGTAAATGTTGTTAATTAAATACATGTACTCGGGTTTCGTTTCTTTTTCTCTGTACAACGATACCCGAGGGTGATTATAATATGGTCTATGTATTTCGAAATCGTGAGTACGATTCGTCCTGTGCCACACGTGCAAGGTGCCTTTGATAAAGAATAACGAAAATTCTAAAGGTATAAATACGTTACTACATGTAAAGGACCTTTACAATACTAATGGTTTTGTCAGCAAGCGGCCTGCTTAAAGGATTCGCACAACTCCAGCTGTAGGGGTAGGTAATGTTTTGGGTTTTAAGTGATAACTAGTGTATTACCATATTTTCCTT
The DNA here is from genome assembly GCA_028554795.2 of Sinohyriopsis cumingii. Taxonomy (NCBI): domain Eukaryota; kingdom Metazoa; phylum Mollusca; class Bivalvia; order Unionida; family Unionidae; genus Sinohyriopsis; species Sinohyriopsis cumingii. Next base: position 112,603,520 of record CM068828.1, read on the forward strand.
TGCATGTTTGTTATAGTTTTCTTTACATACCATAATGCGTGCATTTTTTATTCTTGTTGCGACGTAGTGCAGGACTTATATTGGTAATGTAAAGCTACATTTTTTAAAAGAATTGTTTACTATTGTCTTATCAAGCAGGGTTAGGTTACTATTGAACCTCTGTTTTGTAATTGCCATTATAATATAATCTTTTTAACTTACCATGTATAACGTCCTTACGTTATGTCTGTATCAAGTTTAGTACACTGTATCGGGTATATTTTCAGCTGAGTTTTGATGGTAGGAATATCCGGGGTGTCCGGTGTTGTCAGAGTGTAGAAACGTCCGTGTGTCCGGAGCGTTTAAGGTGCCGGAGCGTCTCAAGTCTAGCGTCCGGAATGTCAAGAGTGACTAAGGTGACCCAGCTGTAGAGCCGTCAAAGGACCAGGGGGTCCGGAGGGTCTAATATTTCAAGTGTCCGGAGGGTCTAATATTTCAAGTGATCAT